>JAOEHI010053790.1:0-14790 GCA_025447815.1 Percopsis transmontana | reverse complement strand
CTCTCTCTAAATCCTCCCTCAAGGTCACAGCCTTTCCAGCCAGGCTGTGTGTGTGTGTGTGTGTGCGTCTGTGTGCGCGTGTGTGTATGTGTGTGTATGCGCACATACTTATATGGTAGATGTGTGTGTGTGTGTGTGTGTGTGTGGGGTGGGGGTTGGCTTCCTTGCCCACTTTGTTTCTCTTCACATTCCCTGCTTGCCTCTCTCTAAATCCTCCCTCAAGGTCACAGCCTTTCCAGCCAGGCTGTGTGTGTGTGTGTGTGTGCGTCTGTGTGCGTCTGTGTGTGTGTGTGTGTGTGTGTGTTTGTGTGTGTGTTACTGCTCCCATGACTCTTACTTTCTTGCACCTGTATGAATAGAGCTCATTCTCCTCAGGACCGTGCCTGTATTTTCTAATTCTAAATTGGCGCCTAATCCCCGTTCCAATTTCACAGAAATTGACGCGGCGCTAAACAAGTGTGTTTATGCACCGTGCGAAGCACCGCCTGTGTGTTTGGGACTGTGTCGGTGTGTTGTGTAAACTCTGTTTTCTTTTGTAAGCCGTGCGTGCGCGTGTGCGTGTGCGTGTGCGTGTGTGTGCGTGTGTGTGTGTGTGTGTGTGTGTGTGCGCGCGCACGTGCGTGCTTGCGTGTGTGCTTGCGTGTGTGTACAGCATCTTTGTGTTTCATCCTGCCTCCCAGGGTCCGAGGCGGTTCTGAAGGTCAGCCATGGCACCGTGGGAGAGGGGTCACTCATCACTGCTAGCCGTCCATCTCTCTATCACTCCATCACTCCATCTTTCCTTTCATGTGTTCTCATCTCTCTCCTGTGTGGCTCTTGGTATGTGGACTTTATTACATTTTCCTCTGGGTGGGGTGACGGGTGGGAGAGGAGGGGACCATGGGAAGTCAGGCCCACTTTGCTGCTTCCATCTGCCTCCTCTCTTTCATTCCCTGTGAGGGGGCTCCGGTCGTGGGGTCCTCGTGGTGAAAAGGTATCCCAGGAACCTCTGCCCTTGCCGGGGCACACAGCTCCACCACAGCTCCCTGATTCCATCTGGAGGTCAGACAGTGGAAAAGAGATAAAAAGTGATCTCTCTCTCTCTCTGTCTCTTTTTCTCTTTTCACATATTACATTAAGCTTCCACTTTCCAAAGCCTTAAGCCTGACGGATGTGTAACTGCACTTCTGCAGCTCTGCTCCCCCCGTCAATCCCTTCCAATCAATGGAAATTAGGAAATGTGGCCTAGAGCAGCAGAATAGGATCCAGGCTGGAATTGCTTCGCAAATTCATTTAGTCGGAGAGCGAGCTCTCCTTTTAATGAATGGGTCAACAGATCTTTTTCTGCAAATGCGTACGCTTCCTCAAACACATCGGCGCATGAGGGATGGAGTGTGTGAGCTAATGTCTTTGGGCCCTTTTTTATCGATCTAAGCGCACGGTATACAGCGCGTGGCGCAAGTGCATTTAGGCTGTGTCCAAATCCACTTTTGCTAGTTTAACGGCGGAAATAATGGTTGCAGGGCCAGACGCATGGTTCAAAAGGGTTGTACTTAGACTCTGGATTATTCGTGGGTGTGTTTTTACATGCAGTATACCAATCAGAGTGCCGTCTCCCATTCCCTTTAAGAGCCAGGTTCGCTTGCACCTTTCTTGCCAAGTAGTAAGAAAGAAAGAAGGTTCACTGCAGAGGAAACGGATGGTCTGCTCGCAACCTTTCACTCTACGCACGAGCAGGCCATCTACTGTACGGCAACAGCAGGATTCCAGCAGGATAAAATATCCTGATGTACACAATAATAATCTTTCACATTGTAATCTTTTTATTTTTAATCTTTTGCATGTTTGTGTGCTGCTGCGCGTCCCTGTGTGTGTAACGAGAGTGTAAGCACGTTGTGCACCCGCCTATGTAGGTGCATACTAGCCTACTATTATAATTATTATAATATAATAATTATATATCATTATAATATTACAAGGTAACAATGCGAGCGTACCTCATTTTAAGACCAACACGCCCACGGGCGCTCAGATGGGTGCAAGTGCATTTGCTATTTAAAAAATGTAGACGCTGGACAGGAAAATGACAACTGCGTCGGTCTGAAACTAGCAAAGACAGTTGCGTAATATAGGGCCCAATGTGTTTAGGGGTAGATACTGTGTGTGTGTGTGTGTGCGCGCGCGCGCACATTTTCCTGTGTGCTCTCTTGTGTGTCTCCCCGTCCCGGGTGCATATGTATGAGATGTTTAAAGTAGTTTCGAAGTCAGAGCTTTTAAGCTAATGAAAGCGATACATTTTATTCACTCCTTATCTATGGTAATAAAGAATGAGCTCCCTTGTGCTCAGAATATCTGGCTTCTATTTGTGTGTGTGTGTGTGTGTGTGTGTGTGTGTGTGTGTGCAAAAGAGGAAGATGAAGAGGAAGAGAGGCTTGGCATTCAAGAGAAGGCAGTATTATTGACAATCCCAACTGGAGTAAGATGTATAGGAGTTATAAAACGTGGAACTGAAACGCCTTTAAACGGATCCCTTCCTGGAATGTAGAATAAGAAATAGTAACATTTTGTTAATTTTTATAATCCATATCTGTGCCCCTTCAGCATTCTACGCCTTTCACAACCTATTGCTATTCCCTGTTAGCCAGTGAGCAGTGATGATGTCATGGTTTTACTGTATTAATCCATATTCATCTCCATACAGTATATTGGCCTGTCCTCTGTTACGGGCAGGGAATAAACCGGGGCAATTGATTACTTCAACCAACCCCTTCCCGACTTTCTTCACCACTTTACAGGATTTGTTGTATTGTCGGTTGAAGAAAATAGGAAAATCCCGCGAGGCAGATGCCAAGGGATGGAACTTATTCTTTCCCTAAACCCATTTACTTAATTCTCTAAAACCCTTTCATTCCCTACCTGTTGTCTTAGATGGTGTGAGAGACATCACATTTGAATGCGAGAACAGCTGCCAAGAGGGCAATTAGTCATTTCTGTTATTTGGCCCACTCTTTTGTCTAATGTGTTCTGTATGCAACTGATTTGTAATGAGACCTGACTGTATATTTCCCTAATGTAATCGCAGAAAGGGCACAGTCACAGGACCAAACATCTATCCTGGCACAGAAGACAGAGCTGTCCTAATAATTTGTAATTTGTTAAAAACGTTCCAAAAGCAACAATGATTACTTTCCCCTCCTGTTCTCCCTGAATTCTTTTGCCCGGAGCATGCATTAATAATTTGTGTAAATGGGTAGAAGCCATCTTCCTTCCACCCCCCCCACCCCCCTGCACACACACACACACACACACACGTGCGCGCACCCCCCTCCACCTCCCCGACCCCGCAAGACGTGACAGCCGCTCCGTCTCATCGTCAGATGTGACAAAGTGCGTGCGCTGTGCTCCCAAAAGCCCTCATTCCTCCGCTGCGGAGTGAAAGGGCCCGGACCGCAGGAGGAGCACATTATGAAAGAAGCGAGGAGGAGATCCGTCACAACTCCCCTTTGTACCTGGGACTCATCTTTCAGCCGCGCATGGGCGAACGCCTGGCGTCTTCTGGTGGTAAATGTGATTTATCCACTTGCTGTTGCCTGATGGTGGCCAAACGTGGCTATAGGAGCAGCCAGGCTCTCAATTAATTCAGATTTATCAGCTAGCTCAACGGTTGGAGTCTGACTCAGCACTGACAGTAATGAAGACATTTTACGTGGAATCGCCACGTGTAGTTTTCACAGGCCTACAGTCGAGTGACAACTGTGTGTGTGTGTGTGTGGGGGGGGCGGTGGGGACATTTGATATGTCCATGAGATCTATTTTACTGTTAATAGTATTGAACCATATCCAGAATTTATGACAATTATTGCAACATTAATTCCCCTATGCTATAATCATAAATGTAGGATTATACCATAGAGGAATTAATGAACAGAAAATTAGTACTTAATCAGTATCAGCACCTAATTATATATCATGCAACATGATACCAAGACACCCTTTGGTCATAGTTATTAAAGAGACACTCTTCGATTTCAACCTTTTGATTGAAACCGTTACGAAAACACTTATTTGGTTTGCATGCCTCTCCCACACCTGTGCTGAATGGTTGCCACTCATTATTGAAACTCCTTCTGTGCTATAACAAAATCAAGGACTGTATCTTTAAAGGCCCCATATCATTATCTGAATTGTAAGATATGTATAAATATAAAGATATGTATAAATATAAAACTAAACTAAAATTATACCTACATTCTCTAATATGATTGTATGTAGACTCTGCCAGACAGTTTTACACAAGGCTAGGCTAGATGTAATACACTTTAGTCAGCAAAGACATTTAGCAGTGTGGCATTAGAGAGGATTAGGATGATTCAACGGAGAAAGGAGGCGCCGAAGATGACAGCTTTAGCCACACTTCCCATGAGGTGTCATTTAATACGGCGCTGCCACCGAGCCAAAAATTAATTCACTCATGACGATTTCTCCTCATTTTACGCACATTATTTCTATACTGTATATACAGTGTGTTTCCCCTGATGCTTTTGTACAGCTGTCTCTTTTTAGGTGGTACACAGAGTTTAATGTATTTATTTAATTCTGGGGGGGATGAATTGTTTCAACTTGGCAGCAATCAGAAAACCACCAATTTGCAGGAAAATTGGGCTATTTCATCTCCGCAATTATTGACATGAGTGACGGGAGGGAGGCGCGGGGGTCGGGCCAGGTCTTTGAAACTCACATGTCCATTATTAGTGCATTTGAAGCCTGCCGGAGTCGAGCTCAAGCTGGAGGCCCGGCACAAAATGGCTACATCCATCAGCCGGTGTACTCAGTGTCAGATAGCTTACATGTGGTTACGCAGAAACAATAAGCACATTTCAGACGCAGTCAGGCCTTCAGAAACATTGCAGTCTGAGCTCAAATAAAACACTATAGGCAATCTGTCATGTTTCAGATACTCGGATCACATCAAAAAGCAGCCACTAGCAACCACTTGTTACTCCCAAATTCCTGTTACTACGATGTTACTACGATGTTACTCCTAAACTCTCTTTAAAGGTAGGAGGGATTCCGGTGAAAGAGGCATAGGAACAGAGGCGTCGGGAAACCAATGAGCGGGCAGTGGCATTTTTACACAGAACACTATGTCCAAGATACGTATGTGTTATTTATGAAAAAAAGAAAATGAAAAAAAGGATGTAAAACACATTTTCTCCCCCCCCGCCCCCCCATCACAAATGCTCATGGGAATGCCTAATTTTATGTAATCTACCGCCAATCTGGAGAAGTGTGAAAGGTTTTGAGACCCACAAGGTAGGTCGAGTCCCTCGTGTAAACCAACGGGATTTCTTCTGACTTACATGGTGTGTGGCTGCTGTGGCTTGGCTCTGTGTGTTTATATATGCGTGTTGTTGCTTGCGCTTGTATGTGTGTGTGTGTGTGTGTGTGTGTGTGTTGTGTGCATGAGACGGTGAGAATAGTACGCGTGTGCTTTCACACATATACCATACCAACTTTATTTTCCACTGAGTGGCGTGTCATTGCAGAGCCCCGCCGGGGGATGGGGGCGTCTCTGGGGAGGTGGGGTGTGTGTGTGTGTGTGTGTGTGTGTGTGTGTGTGTGTGTATGTGTGGCCGGGGGGGTCTGTGCTCTGGGACTGTGCTTAGACCCCTGTGATTGTGGACACTGCGAGCTGTGTGAGAATGTGTTTATGTCTGTCTGGTCGGGGCGCCGACAAGACTCTGTCCAAGGGAGGGTTCTGATTCCAAGTGGACGTGTGAAGATGGACGGAGGGAGGGGAGGGGAGGGGAGGGGAGGGAAGGGGGTCACCGAAATGCGGTGTGTGTAAAGTGGTTATTGTAGCCTAATCAGCATGGTGACCCAAGCCTAAGTTAATATTGAAGACTTTGACCTTTTCTGTTGCCCAGGGTGGAGGAGTGGTCCGAATCCCCCGTGGCGCCAACTCATTCTTTTAATACCATCGTAGACACACACACACACAGAGTTAATGTTTGATAAACGCAATTTAATCATGTCTTGTCTTTTCTGCTTCCATTATGGTATGAATTGACGATACACAATGAAGCACGGTGCCTAGTTGCTTGTGAATCTTCCAAGCTGAGACAGACAGGGCTAAGGAAAAAGAAAGCACTTGTAGGTCTTAGCGCTGTGCCTTTGTAAGGAAACTGTTGGTTCGACAAAGAAAAAGTCTGTTTCCATTTGCTCAGCTGTTCTCTCCTCTGTATGTAAGAATCCAAGCCCTGTCCCCTGCCTGCGGGGAAAATATCTATACTCTTTGATATCGCAGGATATCATAGCTACAGTGTTCGCATCTGCTTGACCTGTTCTTCTGGTCGGCGTCTCAATTCATTTCTCAGTCTGTCTCTCCCTTTTTATATCTGCCCTCAGTTTGCCCTGTTCCTTCCCCTCTTTTGTCCTCCCAGTGGTAATACATTTGTGTTTATTCTTCCAGACTGACTCCCCTGTGTCTCTGGCTCCCCTAGGGGAACATCCCCGGCACAGAGCCCCAGGTAGGGAGCCCCGGGCCTGGCTTGTAGCTGCCACGGGAGCCCTCGCAGGGATTTGTAAGCTCTAGAGGCCTTAGCTGACAGCAGAGAGAGAGAGAGAGAGAGAGAGAGAGAGAGAGAGCATAGAGAAAGTGTATGACTGTTAGGATGAAAGGTGTGGCACTAAGTGAGTCAGTGATGGAGAGGGAGGGAATACGGGGAATTCTTGTTTATGTATGAGATGATTAAGATTTGGTTTCAGGGTGTAAATGTTGTTTATAGTCAATACTTTTGGAATACGTGCTCATGCGTGGCTCCAGCCTCCCTCATGCACAAAGCCTCGGTGCTTTCTGAGGGAGCCGCCTTTGAACAAGCATAAGAAGTGCTTTTGACCCCATTTACCGATGTAAGCATCACCCATGTGGTCTACTGGATGAAGGAAGTGGAATGATCGTACACATATTCAAACTAGTACAGTTCTAAACATTTAATAGCATAAATGAAAGGTATGCTATAATCTATAAGCTATTTCTTTATTTGTATGTACTGTACTGATCCACCTTGGTACCTGTTGAATGAATATACCCTGTAATCTTTTCTGCTTTGTACAGCCTACGTGTCTGATTTCAGCTGTGATAGACCACCATACAATGGGCGGACTTTTCCGGTCCTAGGATTTGAATGGACCGGTTATTTCATTCCTTAATGATAGACTTCACTCTGACTGTGACGGAACAATGAGAAATAATACACGATGTCTATTCACAGCTGAAATACATCTTATTACCTGTAATCTCCCTGTCTTTTTGTGTAAACTGTGCTTTCTTTCGGTCTTTCTTTCTTTGCCTTAATTTTTTTGGCCTAACGCTGCAGTTCTCGAAAGCTTAGATCCTCAAGTGACCACTTAAATAAAATCTCACCAGCTAGAATGTAAAAGCTTTGTCCTTGTGAAGAATTTTGCGTCTTACAAATGGTTGCCGTCTGTTTGAGAAAGTGAAAAATTCACTACTCCCTTTCTCTTTGTGTGTCTGTGTGGGTGTTGTCGAGCTCGGTGCCTGGTTCAGGTCCGTCACATTAGTCATTCTGAAGCAGCCAGAGTCCTGATATACTGTATGCTAATTGTTTGCCGCTTAATATGCTACATCAATCAGGACTAATTATGACATCTTTCGTACACCCAGCATTGTTTCAGAACAGTGTGTGTGTGTGTGTGTGTGTGTGTGTGTGTGTGTGGATGTGTGGGTGAGTGACTGCAAGAGAGAGACCATAAAAAAGACAGTTACAGAGACAGACAGACGCTTCATAAGTAAACCAGACCACATGTACGATATTGCTGCTCTGTAGGAATAATTTCATTACCCAGAACGCTCTTCATTACATCTATTATGAAGCCAAAATAGTGCATATCCTTATGCAGTGCAACCTCGTACTGCTGATCAAGATGTTGCTGTACTTGTTAGACTGGTTTCCTTTAAGTTTAGGCAGGCCGACGCATAAACAAGCTAACTCTCTCCTCTTTCTCTTTCAACACACTTTCTCTCTCCCTCTCTCTCTGTCTCTCTCTCACACACGCACATGCACACTCACTTTAAAGGTTCTTGACTGCAGTGTGTGACCTCCCGGTTGTTGCCAAGGGCCTGGGATGGGAGCCCTTTGGCTTGTGAGGGGTTTTAATGGACTCCTTGCCAGTCCATTTCCATTGTGTGTGGGGAACAACCTTTTGAAATCAGCAAATTAATCACATTTGGACCCGGAATGGCTGGCACTTTTCAGTTTTGAAACCCCCTCGCTAAGGTGCAACTGGAGTGACTAGAGGGGTCAGACAGACACAAAATGAAGGGCTGAGAGTTGAACAAGAGGAGCTCCTGAGTTTAACCCCAAGCTGAAAGGAGAACAAGGCTGGCCTCTTTGTATTCCAGAATGCCGGGCCTCGCTCTCGCTCCTGCTGGCATTCCTCTGGATGCTGTGGTGTAGCCTTGTGTATGGGTGAGAGAGAGAGAGAGAGAGAGAGAGAGAGAGAGAGAGAGAGAGCATTCTAACTGTGTTGTTGGGTCAAAGGTCAGCTTGTAGTGCCAGCTGGAGAGAGAGGCCTCTGAGGCCCTCTGGATTGACAGACACGGAAAAACAGAGCAAGAGGGAGAGAGAAAGAGAGGCGGGATCTTGACAAAGAGAGAGGTAAAGAGACGCAAGGACGTCACTTTTTGAACAGCCATTTTTCTAGCGGTTGTCATTTTTCCAAACACACATAAACAAGACACATGTTAGCAAACAAACAACATTAATGGCAGGATGGCAGGTTCTGTCGGGACACGGGAAGTTGGGTGTTTGTGGAAGTCTTGGGTGGGGGGGGGGTGGGGGTGCTGAGAAAGAGATAAAGAAGGGGGGGGCATAGCGGAGATGGGGAGGCCAGACGGAAGTAGGGAGGGTAAATGGTTCTCAGCGGTGAAGGGAACCCCTCAACTCTCCATGGGCCCCTGCTCAGTATTCCACCCCACCGCAGGGATGATAGTTTGGGCAGAAGAAGCCCATTGTTCCCCCGGGTTCCTCTTCTCCATGTTAAAAGAGAGATGGACGGTGGAGAGGAAGGGAAGAAGGCGAAGGGGGAGAAGAGAGGGTAGGGGTGAGCGGTGACCCCCAGCGACCCACCCTGACCCACAGACACCCGCCATAGCCGCCGCTTTTGTCCCAGATTTGAGCTCTCGCCCCCCCCCCCCCCCGCCATGTATAGGCCTACCCCTCCTCCACAGCCCCCCGATCCACTCGGTCGTGACAAGGTCAGGGTTCAATCGCTGTCAGGAGCCCAGGGCAGTCCAATAGAACCAAGACACATGGTGAGTACGCTTTTTTGTGTGTGTGTGTGAGTGTGTGCGTGAGCTTGTGTGTGTGTGTGTGTGTGTGTGTGCAGACGATGTGATTAAATGACTTTGTGTGTGTGAGTGTGTGTTAGCAATTGGTAAAAACCTGTGGTCATGTAATGCAATAAGGGGAGGGATTGAACGGAATGGCTCTCCTAGGGTTTTAGAGTGGTAAAACGAATGGTGGGATTATGTACTTTTCAACACCCTTTCAGCCCTTTTCTACCTGCGTGTGTCCCTGTACTTGTGTGCACCTATATGTACCCCATATTTGAGGACATGAGGTACAGACTTAAAAAGTACAGTAGGACCCCTCCTGCTGGTTATATCATACATCATCAGCCCCACACCTACCATAACCACAACGAAAACACACACACACACACACACACTGGCATACATAAGGCTCTTTATCTGTCTAGTTTTCATCATTGGCCTAGTTTTGCTCTGGCCTTACGAAAACAGGCGAATCAATATGAGGAAAGTTTATATTCATTGGAGAGCCAATATACTACTGTGAAATCACAGGAGCCTGACTATTTCCATGTGTCTGGTTTTATTGCTGGTTTCCTGCCTTGCTAATGGGGGTTTTATCAACTCAGCATGAGGATATAAAACGCTTTTTTTTTTCATCCTCACTTTTACAGCTCACTCTCTTGCTCTTTTTGTTGATGTTTGAGAGAAAAAATAACATTTGACTTTATTTCCATTCAGCTTTCCTTGACAAAAAGCTTTAGGTGTGTGTGTGTGTGTGTGTGTGTGTGTCATATGTATACATACAAATATATGTATACATATACACATACAGTATACTGCACACAAAAATGCAAACACACACACACACACAGTGGACCATAGACGGATTAATAGTCTTTTGGGGGGAAATAAATCACATCTAGATCACACGCCGCTGCCGTCAGCTTCTTGGCTCTGAGTCCTCCCGTGAAAATATATATTTCATAGACCTGGCCGGTGACTAAAAACATATATTAACATTTTCCTCTATATTTCAGGCCTGTCGCATGAAGTGGTGGGGAGGCGGAGGGATATGCAGTGGGTGAAACTTTTTTTTTTTTAACAGCGGAGCGTTGACTGATGCTGGCTGACGTGTACGGTGTGTTTACAGTCGCGGCTAGCTGAGCGAGCGAGAAAAAGAGAGAGAGAGAGAGAGAGAGAGAGAGGGAGAGAGAGAGAGAGGAAGGAAGGGAGGGAGGGAGGGAGAGACAGACTCGTGGTAAATGTGGAAAACACAGTGATGCAGGGAGTTGGAAGGCAGACAGGCGAGCTACAGAGTATTGAGGGAAGGATGGTTGGACACAGCTCTATCAAACCAGTGTAATTACTAAACACCCCAAATTACATACCCTCATTTAGCCGCACCCTGTCATTTACCTTCAGCCACACGGCTCTCCTTTTTACGACAGCGCTGTCCTGCTTACTCACTCTCTTTTCTGTTTTTGTCATCCTCTCTCTCTCTCTCTCTCTCTCTCTCTCTCTCCCTCTCTCTGTCTCTCTGTCTCTCCACCTGTGGTTTTCTCAGCCCTGAGGTGTCAGATTCCAGCCCAGCGAGGGTCTTGGGTGTTATAAAGCCTTTCATTCCCAAGCACTCACGCCATTTTTCCAGGGAGAGAAAACACATCTGCACAAATGCGCAAATACGGCATGTACACACATACGCACATCTTATTTTCCTTTATATCTTATTCACACCCAGCTCCCCCCCACAATAAAATGGCAGCAAAAACATACACGTAGTTGTGTGTTTTTCTTGGCACGTGGCACATGCTCACAGGGATGCATCATCACTTTTCTTTTTGTTTGTTTTCATTTTTCTTTCATTGAAAGATGTATGCTGTGTTGCTGCAACCATTGGCATGGATACAACCCCCCCAAACACTAAATAAATACTGGTTGTGTGATGAGTGCCAACAGCGAGCCAATAGTTTGAAGTGTCTGTGTCCAAAACACACTGTGAGTCAGTGTTCCCTCCACATGTTGAAGCAGAACCCACCGCGAGGTGCGAGAACATTTATTGACATTAGTCCCCCTGGCAGGGAGTGAAACATCGCTTCCATTTAGCCCAGCCGCTTCGACGTCCACTGGCTGTATGATGGATCCCCCCCGTGTTCAAATGTGGCCTCACTAGTGTGTGTATTCATGCCCATGCCCACACATCGGGGGGTGTGGTGTGGGTGTGTTGGTGTGTATTTTGTGTGGGTTCCAGTGGGTATCTGTACTTGAGGGTGCGAGTGTTTATCCCTCATGATGGGCCTATCCTGATTACAGACGCCTTCGCTTGCTTGCATTGGCATCAAAGTGGTGTCTTTAACACCAGCCGTGCGTTGGCCACAGTGTAAATACCAGGCTAAAAGTCTGTATCCTGCGTTCCCTTGTTTCAACCACAACACACTACTTTGTTTCCTTTGTGGCCTTTAGGGTATCTCTTTCTGATTGCTCTTCTCTTCCTGGTGGGTGAAAGAATGTAAACTCGACAGTGTGACCTTTTTGCCCAAGAGTTTGTGAGTGCTTGCCCGAGACCTTGTGGATAGATTGTAGAGCGCCAAGGTTCAGTGTGCTATATCTCTGCTGTGGCAGCACACTGATGATGTCATAAAGTTGCTCCAGGTCCCCTAGATCATGTCTGACATTTTCACGGCTGATGAGGCTCAGAATGGGCCAAGTACTTCGCATCAAGGAAGGGGATTCCATTGCACTTCTTGTAAGTCATCACTCATAACACTCACATGCGCACGCACGCGCGCACACACACAGAAATACGCGTGTGTACTCAGCCACGTATATTGTCTTCACCAAGGAGAGACTTGCGCTTTAGGACAGCCCCTGGCGATGCCTGGGGAACGTTTAGAGATTTCAGGGTCGCCGTGTGTGTGCTCAGTGGGTCTCCATGGTGATAATCGCGAGGCGCGGTCCCTGATTTATGGTCCCATCAACGGCCACGGCAGCCATCAGCAGCCATGCAGATGAGGGGAGAGGTAACAAGATGAATAACAGCAGGAGCGACACAGGGGCGATTCAGGAGCAACACAGGGGCGATGCAGGGGCGAGGGAGTGGGGCCGTGATCAATAGGAGAGAGAGAGCGGCGTCCATTTGGGTAATGGACAGAGCATCATAAGTGGACGGGGTCAGGAGCAGTTTCATTATCCAATCCATCCTCCTCCTCTTACCTAGGCTGTGTGTGTGTGTGTGTGTGTGTGTGTGTGTGTGTGTGTGTGTGTGTGTGTCCGTCCGCCCGCGCGTGTGCACGAGGTGTGTGTGTGTGTGTGTGTGTGTGTGTGTGTGTCCGCGCGTGTGCACGAGGTGTGTGTGTGTGTGTGTGGATGTGTTAGTATAAGTGCGAGGGTAGGCAAGTGACCATGTGTGTCCCCGCAATTATCTGTGCGTGTTCACACGAGTGTGTGTGTTTGTGTTCTCGCATCTGTTTGTGTTCTCGCACACAAACAGTCCTTGTCCTTATGAGTGTGTGTGTGTGTGTGTGTGTGTGTGAGTGTGTGGTCAGGTTGAGTGCCGGCTCCATTATCTAGCCCATCCGACTCTTCTTTCTCCTCTCGGCCTTGTTAAGTGAATTAGAATTGAAACAGAATCTGATGAGACAGTCCGTGTGAGCAGCTGACACAACTTTAAGGAGAACATTAGGGTGGTGTTTATCGAGCGGCCGCAGAATAATAACAATAACGCTCTTGATCCCTGCGTCTGATTCGATTAGCTCATTCAAAGCCTTCCGTCCGTTGAACAGACACACACCGAATACACACAAATATACGCATACTGTACATGCACGCGTACACGCGCTCTCCTTCCTTTCGTTGTGTGTGTCACTTGTTCGGTGTTTGTGGTGTGCTCATGTGTTTGGCAGGTTAAGCTGCCAGGCCCCCTCCTGAAACCTGCTCTCCACTGCACACACTATCTGATCTCCACCTTGTTCGGCGACGCTTTGAAGTGTATTTGCATAGATCTGCCAGGTGCTCTCTCTCTCTCTCTCTCTCTCTCTCTCTCTGCCATTCTCTACCTCCCTTCTTCTCATTCCCCTCGTTCTTTATCCCGCTCTGTCTCTCTTCCTCACTCTTCATCTCCACCAGTCTCTGTGGAGAGTCCCCCGCCACCGCAACACACCCCACCGCTCCCCTCTGTTCTCTCCCTCCATTGCTGTCTCGTTTGTGTATGCCTGTGAGCTGGATTGAGGGCTAAATGGGTGAGGTCATGGATAACTGTCAGCACTGTGATCGTATGGCTGCTACCAGACCCGCTAACAACTGGACATGAGGCTCCTAGCATGCCCTGCTCCGGTGCGCTGTACCCTCAGGAGAGTTACACATCTAGAGCCGAGTGAGAGGTCATGTTGTTGGGCCCAAATGGCAGGCAAACTGTATACTGTAGGTATGCAGATATAAAAACATATTTTTTCAGGACACATGACTATTACACCAACCACGCCATATGGCAGTTCCTTCAAACCCCTTCAATCTAAATTTCATTATTCAGCCAACACGGTATATATATAGGCCTACGCCTTACCTCAAATCCCCCTTAGCAAATTCCTTTTGTCACAAGATATTACTGTAGTGCCTGTGCCAGTGTATGTTTATGTGTGTGTGTGTGGGCACAGGGTGTGTGCTCTGTCAACAGGTACTAAGGTACTAGAAAGGAACTGTGAGAAGGTGTTGATTAGTGCGTGCACACACACACACACACTTTATCTGCTGAGGGATTTCCTATCCAGCCTAGGAGGAATGTAGCTAATGATTTTCAGATGCTGATAAGATCTCCTTCGTCTCATACAGTGGTAAAGCGTTTATATGGATTCGCATTTCTGTGTTTATGCATCTTTGTGCGTGTGTGTGTGTCGAGGGGGTGGGGTGGGGGGAGGGGGCTAGGGGGGGTTGTATCTAGGTAATATTTTTTGTAGGCTACCGGCAATGCAAGATATCAGCAAATTAGTGTAGAATATAAGCATATAGGAATTTCTCTCTCCTTTGAACACATTCTCATGGAATCTATATCTCGCTACTCTCATCTGATCAGTGAGATAGGCAGTTGGTTCACTACATTTTTGAGCCTCCAAAAGGTAGTTTATAGCTCACAACCCCTATAAGGCTATAGGGCTTGGTATACTGACGTTTCAATTAATTTTCGACATAATCACATTAATTTAAACTACATAACCATGTAATTCATCATTACAAAATATCTAATCTAATAAAAGTGTTTAATTATTAATGAAAACTATTATTTGGCGGTAATCGTAATGGGACACTGACCTTCCTGTCTAAAACCCCTTAATTGTGAGACAGTGTTAGAAGTGTTAGAGGGGGGGCAGGATAGTCAAGTGGTCTAGGTGTTGGAGGGTCGTGGGTTCGAGCCCCAGGGTTGGCCTACCTGTAAGCATCCTTGAGCAAGATGCCTAACCCCTATCTGCTCCATGTAATAGCAC
>JAOEHI010053789.1:0-12034 GCA_025447815.1 Percopsis transmontana | reverse complement strand
ATGATTGACACAAAGCATTTGTGTGGGTTTATTATCACAATGTTAAAATAGTCCATATTGTGTGTGTGTGTGTGTGTATGTGTGTGTGTTCCTGTGTCCAGGCTGAAGTTGTTCAGGCCAGATCAGGAGGCAGTGAAGTACTCGGGCCCCCGGGATCTGCAGTCTCTGGAAAAGTGGATGCTCAAAACACTCCAGGACGAGCCCTCGGTGAGTGTGTGTGTGTGTGTGAACCTAGTAAGATCTAGCATGTAGCGCCCACAGTGAAACTCAAACCACAGGAAACAATCCCACTCTCGTCATCCAAGGTTCTGAAACGCTTTGACCCATAACCCCCTAAAATGAAGGATGTGGGTGGGGTGACCCCTGCTTTGAGAACCACTGAACCTAATGTTTTTGTGGGTTCCTGGCCTCGGTGCCCTGGTTCTATAGAGGTGTGCCATTGTTGCATGCTGCACTGTGTGACTGTCATGGGTGTTGCTGCTGTGTGTTTATGCCAGGAACCAGAGAGCGAGGAGGAGCCTCCCAAAGCCCCCGAGCCCAAACAGGGCATGTATGAGCTCACTGCTGCCGACTTTAAAGCCCACGTTGCTAAAGGTGAAGTTCATTCTGACCATTTCTACACAGATAACAGCTTTGTCCTTGCATTTTTCTCTCCTTGTTTTTTCTTTTAAAGATTATTATTTAGTTTTGTTTCTGAGATTATTGAACCCTATTGTGGTGCTCAGTGGTTCATCTCAAGTAAGCCGTGGCACCTATGCCTCAATCCCCAGTGTCGGTACAAATGCAGTCTACTGTATATGGATTGTCTCCTGTAACCTGTGACTGCTAAAATAAACAGTCGGTCATGATAATTGTCTTGTTGAAATTACAGCTCTTAAGCCCTGTCAAAGCTGAATGTTTTGCTTCAGAAGAAAAATAAATGGTTTCTTGTTTAGAGTCGAAACACGGCAGGGTATGACATAGGCATTTTAGAAACCGTGTTTATAGGCCCCTCCTTCGAATCTTGGAAACACTGCTGCAATAAATGTTGCGTAATTGGTCCATACTGTATAACCTCTGTGCAAGAGGTGTGTATTTTTGTTCAAGGCCAGCTCTATTGAGTTTGTAATGGATTCATCCTTTGTATTGCTTTATCAGAACAAACACCTCTTAACACTGTTTAGTTGTTTGTTTGTTTCATTTTCTTGTCTAAATATACTATATCAACAGGCTAATGTTCATTGTGCGATACGAGTATTTGTTCAATTATTTAGTATATCTTATCCTCAAACAGACCAGAGCGTCCCAAGGGGGGAGGTTGGGGGTGGGGGGGGGGGGGTTCTATTGTTGCCTTGGCTAGCCAATAACCACACATCACTTTCTAATCGCAACATGCCATAGGGACGTAGTAAATGTGACTGAATTGTGGCTGACACATTTTACGCACGCTCCCCGTATCTTAAGTTTCTTATAAGCACCTGACCTGAATACAACCATATAGTTAGCTCTAGTCCTTGTATGCTGTAGTCCATACTAACGTCTACCTTTTCTTTGGCCCCAGGTGCCCATTTTGTTAAATTCTTTGCCCCATGGTGCGGGCATTGCAAAGCCATGGCACCAACCTGGGAGCAGCTAGCCACCTCGTTTGAGCACTCTGATGACATCAAGATAAGCAAGGTAGGTTTTTCAAAACGGCGTCCTCAAAAGCCCACAAAGTTGTATTATTTGAGAGCATCGTAACATAAGGAAACCTGTTTGTGTTGGGTCAGTCGTGAATTGCAGTGACGCAACTAGTTTGTGGTTTCTTGGCCAGGTGGACTGTACACAGCACTATGAGGTGTGTTCTGAGAACTCTGTGCGGGGATACCCCACACTGCTCTTCTTCTACAATGGAAAGAAGGTATGGAAAAGCTCTTGTCTGGCCAGTTGCCTCACTCGAGGTTACGTCATTATGCTAATAACAACGTAATAACGTTGTGATTGCATTATAATTTTTTTTTAAAAGCACAGTTCCCCTAATGCCAGCCAATGGCATTTTCTTGTTCCTGGTGGGGTTCTGATGTAGACGGACCAGTACAGAGGCAAGAGGGACCTGGACTCCTTCAAAGAGTTTGTGGACAACCAGCTGAAAGCCGCTGCAGAGGAGCCTGAGGCTGAAGTACCTGCAGCTGAAGAGCCAGCAGCCAACGAGCTTCCCACTGAGGAGCCAGCTCAGGAGGAGGTCAAGGTGGGTTTGTTTGTGTGCAAAATGATGCACATTATGGCCTACTTCTGTCCTTTTGCCATAAACATACTTTTGCCATGTCATTTTATTTATTTATTTATTTTATTTTTTGTATCGCCTTTATATTAAAAAAGAAAAGTGTAGCCTAGGCTATTTCGTAGCCACTTTAGTTGAAGGTATGTTAGCTAAACCATAGAGGACATGCATATTTAGTATGCGTGACTCCATTGGGAATTTGAAACCCTCTGGCTATATGCATGCCTCTGAGCCACACAAACAGCTTTTTAAAGTGGGGATTATCATAGTCCTACCACTTCTAAGAATAGAGCCATCCCAATCAAAATGCACTGTACCTACCCTTATTGCATATGTAGTAGGAATTTGATGCGGTTACGTGGTTTTTCTGCATTTTTCTGAAACGGGCCATGTGGCAGCCATCTTTACCTGGGTATACTTGCAGACCCTTGAGCTTAGCACCCACTCTGTTTCACAGTGAGAGAGTGGGCACAACTAGCAATTATGGTTAGGCTAGCCATTTCCTGCCACTGTTTGCCAGACTCTCAGATGAGGAGCTCAGCATGGAAGGTGACATCACCCCTCAAAACTCAACTACAGAGAAGTCTGTAGGTACAGCAGTGAAGACATTCCATTTCTATATAGGTTGCAATAAAAAAACATGAACATGCTTGCCATTCAGAGGTGTGTTTTCCCAAGGGTTTACACTGATGGATACACCAGTTTCTGTTTTCGTAATAGATGTTTTTTAGTAGAACTATTTACTTTTTTATGCATTTTGTTTCCACCCCTTTTATTGAAATGCATGCTATTAGGTTCCATTGGAATAAGATGACACATATACTGGTAACAAAAACATATGCCTACATGAGGGAATAGCACAGAGCACTAGAGGTCCCATAGCGTAGGCGGTTCCTGTGCTTTAATGGTTAATCTAGAGGAGACTGGTTCAGTGAGGCGCCACGTAATATTGTACACGCCATTTCTGTCCCCCTACAGTCCAGTGTATTGGTCCTGACTGAGAGCAACTTTGATGAGACTGTGGCTAGGGGACTGACCTTCATCAAGTTCTACGCTCCATGGTAAACGTATAAACACAATTGGATCATTCGGTCTTTCAAGCGCAGTACAAAAGCATTCCATTCAGGTGTTTTGTATTTTGTATCCGCCTGAATAACATAGTCTGTAATGATGGCCTATACAAATAAATTGAACCCACTAAAACCCTTAATTCGATGACCTAAGAAAAAAACAAATTCTTTATATTTTCGCCTGTGTTAATCTGCCCATTCAAGAGCTATCGTACAGGGCAAAATTATCTCCAGGCGTGTCATTACATTCTTCCCCTGTTTTTGGTCGGCTCACAATATTTGTTCTCCCGTTTTTTCCAGGTGCGGTCACTGTAAGAACCTCGCTCCAACCTGGGAGGACCTGGCTAAGAAGGAGTTCCCGGGTCTGACCGACGTTAAGGTTGCCAAAGTGGACTGCACAGTGGAGCGCGGGCTCTGCAACAGGTTCTCTGTAAGTCAGCAGTTTAGGCACCGATCATCAGCAATTAACATAATGACCAGTTTGCTATGTCACGGTAAAAACTAAATTAGTGGGTTTTATTACAGAGCCCTAAAACAATAAAACCACCTGGTTCTCTAATTGGACGTCAATAACCATAAATGTAAAAGATGTTTCAACACTATCAGGAATAAAAGAATGTCATTATATTGTTTACATTTTATAGATTTTGTCCATGTGGTTTAGAGTTTTTGCCTGGAATGATTCAGTCGCTAGGCTTGCCACTTCAAGTAATTATGGTCTGTTTTTTTTTTCATGCTGAGTGAGTTAGACTAGTAGAAATCACACTGGGATCAAATGCTTTTTAAAGGTCTAGTTTGAAAGGTTTCTGCCAACCCCTCTTTCCGCAGGTGCAAGGCTACCCAACGTTATTCATGTTCAGGGCTGGCCAGCAGGGCGATGAGCATCATGGTGGGCGGGACCTGGAGACCCTGCATGCCTTTGTGATGAAGCAGGCAAGAGACGAGCTGTAGAACTGTCCAATCAGCATTCACCTTCCACCACTCTGCCCCACCCGCACTACATATCTGGCCAGTAGGATCAATGTCTTGCAGTGGCCTGCCTTCTTCTGTCTTCAGTCTGTCCTGTCAGTTTCTCTTCAGAAAAGGAGTAACTTGTTTTTACACCGCTCTGTTCTTTCTCTACTGACCACACCCTGTGAGAAAGGCAATTAGATTTGTGTACTAGTGGGTTTATGATGTGATTGTCATTTAGTGCTGTTGCCTAACTATTCTGTAATGCAGAATAGGACCGTTGGTTGGCTTTGCAAATGAAGTAGCACATCTGATGACCACACTGGATTTCTGCTAAGTCGGTTAGAAGCGCAAAGTTAGCACTGAAGGACAGATATCAAGGTTTCTGACTGTAAACTGTAAAACTGTTAACAAAAAAATCTAAAAAAATCTTGTGACATTTTTATACGTCAAATCTGTTCTTAATGAGCCATTCAATGTAACAGTATTGTCGCATTTAAAAGAAAATATTTGCATTCTACCGTCATGTCAAATTGGAGCGTTAAGTTGAAGGTACTTGTCAATCCATGCCAGTTAGGCCTAGTTAACTTAACTCTCAGGGAAAGTTATATTGATATACATTTCTGATTCACTGAAAAGGTTTTGCTGGTTGTACGTTGCATAGTTTACATAAGTTTATATTTCTGACTCCTGTGATGTAATATTCGTATCCTTCACCATGTGTGTCCTAGTGTTTCGTTCCATGTGTTTCGCTCCCCATAGCTCCAATGGGGACACATGTGTCCCCATAGCTCCAATGCATGTAGACTGGCCATGTCCACTTTTAATTGACACTTTTACCAGGCATGCAGACACTTTTTTTTTCTGCAAAACTTCACTTAAGGTATGTGTTGTCCTCCGTGATAATCGTACCATATAGCCTACTTTGTTCAAAAACCTTGAATGTAAAAAGCTAGTTATTTGACGTATTACCGCTCATCCCAGAAATAGAGTAAGAGAGGATTGACCCTTTGGAGATTGTATTGGAGTATAGTGCCCACAGTGTACAAGCTGCAACGTCTTGCATATATCAAAGCACTCCTGTTCACTGAGTGGGGCTGTGCTTTTAGTCGTGTCCTCTCGTTTCTTCCTAGTGTCGGGTTAGCCAGTGCACTGATGCCCACCTTGCGTTTAATCTTGAACTAAGTTTGCCAAGTCATATCACTTCGCTAAATATGATTGTATTGTCTCTGCACTTGCCTTATGGTTTTCCAGGTATGGGGGGAATAGGGGTCTCTGAATGCTACTCACATTTGACCCCCCCCCCCCCAAGTTCTCACAGTCGGGCCACTACGTTTAGGAACCTAATTTTAAAAAATGTACTAGGTTGGTGAAGGATACGTTATGAGCAATGGTGATTCATAAAAGGTCTATGCAAGTTCATTTTGATGCTCTGTACCGAAATCTTTACATAAAACCCTATTTTCTTGACACTCTAAAATCTGCTGATATAGTCTGCTTATGTGTAACTGGGGTAAGTTGCTGGTGGTTTACAAAATTCCCACACCAGAGTGACATTTTAAAACATTAAAATTAGTTAGTTACATCTTGGTAACAATGTTTGATGAGCCAAATCTATTGGTACCCTTAACCAAGAATTTGGAACAGTTGGCTGATGGCCAATCTGTGTATAACTTAAGCACCATTGTAAATAAGATAACTACTGCTGTTTGGGCTTAAAGTAGTTCTCTAGGATGATGTCAGGGTTGGCTATACTAAAGTTCTGCTTGAATTTTTTTCATGGTTTCGTTTAGCCAGGACAATGAAAGGCGATTAAGTGAACTTCTGTGATTGAGGCCTGGTACCATCACAATGGTCCACAGTCGCGTGGTAAAAATGCCCAGATTTATTTGCGAACGCTCTTGACCCAGGTCTGATCTGTAAAAACAAGTACTGAAAGAAACATTTATCACCCAACGTACATGAAATATGACACATACGCATCACACAGCAG
Source organism: Percopsis transmontana (assembly GCA_025447815.1). NCBI lineage: Eukaryota > Metazoa > Chordata > Actinopteri > Percopsiformes > Percopsidae > Percopsis > Percopsis transmontana. The sequence goes on along the minus strand of JAOEHI010053789.1, from coordinate 5,781 downwards.
TTGTTTTTGTCAGTCAAATTTTTATGGATAGTTCATGGTTCATAGGCAACTCCAGTGACAGAAAGCAGTATTTTTCTTGTGAGTCATGGGTCATACTCGACCCATGAATTTTGTACAAAAAAGAATAATGGCATGTTGTAACATGAGATTTCGTAATAAAATTTCTTTTTCCAAAAATAAGATTGCATTTTCATTTTGTTCTTGTATCTGTCTCCATTAATATGGTATGTGATTTTCATTTTTTTTTTAATAAAAAGGTGCAATAAATAAGCTGAGAATGTACAAGTATTTACACACAACAGTCTAACAGGATCACAAAATGTAAACAGCAGCTTACCAGAGGTATATTTTGTAATGTCTGAATGGTTAGGCACATAAGGTATTTCCATTTATATTGGTATTGGCTATTCTTAAAAATATGTATGCCATTTAGGTTCCATGTTATTCACAAATTACCCTTAGTTAAATGTTTGCTTTAGAGTGTATACTTATTGACACCGATCTCGTAGTTGCCATAACTTTAACATCAGTGTTGTAAAAGCAAAAAGCTAATTACAGAAAGCTGGCATAGACACCAATTTGCCGGCGGTTGTTTGAATAAATGTTTTTCCACAGTCTCTTGTCGGGTGGATTCCACTGCGAGCGCAGTGACATGAAAACGTCCGTTTTGCGGTATGTCAGAGGGATAAGGCTGTATTCTTCGCCCCTTTTCAGAAAAACAAATTTAGCCACAACATGCATCATGTTGAACCCAGCCTGGTAAAATAGAGCTCCGTGTGAGCCAAGCAAATATTGACACGCAGGGGATATTTGGGGCAGTTCATAACTAAAATAGCCTGTGGTCACTTTGGTTTTGTCCATATTATATTTTAGGAAGGCAAATATTGCTTGGGAAGAAAAATACATATATTAGGAAAGGAAAAGGAAATAGAGATGCCTGTTTGTTGCAATGCATCATTCATCACGAAGCAGGACTTGGTTGGACCTACAGGAGTATAGTAATATATTAGTTTTCCCAATTGTCTGGTTGATGTTAGACATGACTGTTGGGTGGCTTCATTGTAAACCATTCAAATCAATTCACCAGGGTATTGCGCATTAGGAGCTGTTCACGGTCTCTGAGAAGTGAACCCACCATTTTGTTTGTAGAGAAGGAAAAGAAAGCAGCACTCTGGTTCCACATCAGTTCAGTTTCTCACTCGTCCCTTTTAGTATAGGCAGAGGGGCTGGTCGCCTATTAGGTCCACAAACACACACATACAAAAAGTTATCATATAAAAAGTTGAACAGCCTACCCAATCACTCAAACACACACACACCCTAGAAGTGAACGCCGCACTCCACACCCATAATGGTAATGTGACCTCAGAATACTACAAGGTTACTTGTGGCGTCCCGCAAGGTTCTGTACTGGCCCCTCTGTATTTATATGCTGCCATTGGGTGATAGCATACGTAAATATGGCATTAGCTTTCATTGTTATCCTGATGATACCTAGCTCTATATGTCATTAGAACTAAGCAACCAGTCTAACCTCAGAGTCCTGGAGGCATGTCTCTTGGAAATTAAACAATGGATGACTTTACATTTTCTGCTTCTAAACTGAGATTCTTGGACCTGCCAGGTATAGACACCTGTTACAAGAAGGCCACTCTAATCTTTGACAACTGTGATTACTCATTGTAACTCAGCAAAAAACCTGGGAGTTATATCTGTCTACACTCTCTTTTTATTTGCACATTAATGATATTACTATAATTGCATTCTTCCATCTCCACAACATTGCACGGAGTCACCTAATTTTATCTGAGGGATGCGGAGACCCTAATTAATGTGTTCGTATCGTCGTGTCTAGACTACTGTAATGGCTTACTCTCTGGCCTTCTGAGAAGAAGTATCAAAAGTCTTCAGATGGTAATGAATGCTGCTGCTAGAATCCTGACTAGAACTCGAGTTTAACCATATAACTCATATACCATATATAACTATCCTTACTGATCTCCATTGGCTCCCAGTTTATCTCAGATCTGACTAACATCCACCTATAAAGCAATACATGGATTAGCACCTTCCTATCTATCTGAACTAGTGGTACCATATGTACCATCTTGAGCCTCACATAATGCAGAATTGTTATCCATCCCCAAAGTTAAATAGAAATCAGAAGGATTTAGAGCTTTCTCACTTCTGGCCCCAGTACTCTGGAACGTCTTACCTGCTGAAGTTAGGGGTGCTACTTTTGTAGCGACCTTCAAAGTCAAACTTAAAACCTATCTTTATAGTCAGGCATTTGACCAGCCATAGCTATACTCCCCTCTCTGCTCAGGGGGCCTAAATGGTTCCGCACTAAACCCATTGATATGCTTCTGTTCTTTATGTGAGTGTCGTCTAGCGGGAGATGCTGCCATGGACCTGGACACTATATGGACAACAATGGCCGGCTACATCGCATGCCCCTGCGATGGAGATGCTGCTGGTGTGAGGGCACAATGGATGGTGAACAGACATCGAAAACTGGGCATAATGACGTCCAAGTTCTATCTCGGACTCCTCGTGGCATCTATAATTAGTACATTGGACTGACCGTTACACATCTTAATTCATACAATGTATGACTTTCTGTTTGCCTGGATACATTGTGATACATATTATTCATTGTATAATGCTAATTGTTGTTGCCCACACGGCACCTATTGCATCCTAACTGTTCTGGAAGGGTTGGATTCGTCCCTCTGTGGTCCTTTCCCAAGGTTTCTTTCACTTCTTTTCCCCAAGAGGTTTTTAGGGAAGTTTTTCCTTGTTAAATGGGAGGAATTTTTTTTCCATGCGAAACGTGGGCCTGTGCAGCCCTTTGAGACTGTAATGTAATTAAGGGCTGTATAAATAAACTTGATTTGACTAGGGAATGTCACAACTTGACTCAATAGGGAGAAGGGTGGGGTGTAAAGGTGACACTTATATGGCGTCAAGTTTGGCAATTTCCCCTCTAAGATTCTAGTCTTGATGCCCTTGTTCTAGATTTTGGCAAGCAAAAGTCCATGTTACAATATTGAAGTGAAAGAATTGACCGAGATCAGTGGAATAGCATGTGTGAGTTGGGTAATTTGACTGTCTAGTCACAGTCGACCTCACGCAGTAATCCCATCGGTGTATTGTGCTGGCCCACCGTTGGCCAACTATCACCGTCGGCCCACTAGAGAACCTCAGTGACAACCACAGGCACGGACCACCATGTTCTTGTATTTCTTAAGAATGACATTGGAGTTGTCATCAAAGTAGAGCACCGATATTGCTTGGAGTTTGGTCGGGGCGCAACATGGCTTCGGTACGTTTTCAGGGTTCATCAGGTGCACCTGCGGAGAGAATTAAAGTCATTCGTTAAACTTTTTTTTATTTTTTATTAACATAATGGCATTGCAGTACAACAGGTTTGTAATGGAAATTAAGGCATGCTTCAACATTTTCAACTAATTCTAGCCTAAATTTTACACAAATGTGTCGAAATATCTTCTATCCACTTCATTCAAATTTAGTTAATGTGGTCTGTACAGGGCTGTCTAATTTCACCGATGGACTGCAGTGAAGCACCTCAAGTAGTGCCTTTAGGTAAGAATATATCGAGCCTCGTACCAGCGTCTGAACAATGGCATGGTTGGTGGCGTTCATGTGGGCATTGAGAGGGAAGGAACATTCTCCGTCACAGTAGTTGGCTGCGTAGCCTTCTGGGGCAATGATCCAATCCTGAGACAAACAGAAGACAAACAGAAGCTGATCAGGATACAACCATGCTGACCTGAGAGACCTGAGAGTATTTTTTTTAATCGATTTAGATGTGACTTTGACTTTTGGGACTCAAAGTGTGTTGTTCTCAATCACGTGTTCACGTGCATGTGTCCTTCTGGAAAGGATAGGGGAATATCATGGCCACAGCAACTAAGATCAACAGAATGGGAACGTAGGCTGAAGGATTAAGAACAAATGAATTCATGCATCTATACTGTCTCTGTTAGACCTGCCCGGTCAAGATAAATTTCAGCAGCCTTAAAACATGAGGTTGACTAGATCTGCTCCCACAATACCACAGCATTAGTGGAAAATGTGAAGCCATGTATGCAAGGTTATTTCTATTAGATGGTGGTAATGTGAAATACTGGCAATAAAGTGTATTTTCAAAAGCATTTTAGACTGTAGTGCTTCACTGTATTTCTGTTGGGGAACTCAACTCTCCCTTAACTCTTTTAACCCTTAACTCTCTCAAAAATCCCCCCTGAAACACACTACCTGTAAAATAAATCATGGAGCAGACCTCTTACTGGATTTCTGTCTCTCCGCGTTGGATCACTGGATGTCAGTGCTGCAGTGTTTATGTGTGTGTCTCTCTATGATGTTTCTCAGTCTAATACCTTTTTGTGTCTGTTTGCCTGTGTGTGGCTGCCTTAAGGTGGTGCCTCACTGTGATTGGCTCTCTGTTTGTCCTTCTCTCTGACAGTGGGTCTTACCACCTCTCTTTATCTCCTTTAACCACACTCTCAGTGAGTGAGTGTGTAGGTCTGTGTGTGTGTGTTTCAAAGAGAATATTTGCGGTCTCCCTCGGGGTCTATGGTAGCAGTAACAGTAGTAAGGCGTGTCTGCCCTTACCTGCCAGCCCAACTCTCGGAAGCTGACGTACAGCTCATGTCTCCTGCAGGCTGTCTTCTGATCACTGCTGTTGTAATCTATAAGGAAGAGCGTTCAACAGAAGAAAGGTTTGTAGACAGAAATCACATTTCCCAGGTGACTCTCTGTACACAGAAAGTCCACCTAGGGGTGTGTTACAGTATGTACTCATACTGTGTGTACTTAGAGTGATCATGCCGTCATTGTAGAATCCACCATACGTGTCCAATATTGCCACATAAATGGGCCCCCTAATGCATTTGAACGCATGCCTAATTGGATTCGTCAGCGGTCGAGTATTGGCAGGTGCACGGGCCGTGACGCAGGGACCACTGCGTCTTAGGGGTCCCCCCGCTTGGCGGTCTGCTTCTTAATTGACTGTGGCTCATTCAGAACCCGCCCACGTGCGGAGCGGAGCGCTTAGGGGCCGTCCCAGGTACGGGTTTGGTTTTCACAGTCAACAAAGGTCATTACTGGCATCGGTCGCAACGCTGAAGTCAAGTGGGGTGACACAGAATTTCCACTGACGTTTCAAGTGCGCTCTCTCTCTCACACACACACACACAGACACTCCTCAAAGAAAATTACAGAAAAAAAGCGACCCTCACAATGGCAGCTTAAGGGCCTAGCCTTGCACAGACCTTGTAACCACGAGCCAGGCTGGGTTGAAAGGTCGGGGGCTTTCCTGGGGCTAATACAGATGGTCTCAGAGAGCGATCATAATTTTCCCTGGGCGTACAAAGGTGTACAAAAATGTTGAGATCTTACCGTTGCATTACAGTACAGGTATTACAGTCCTTTCATATTACCCATCGTATCGCTGGCATGCGATACAAAACCATGCCATGTTGTACTGTGTGAGATAAGATCTATACTCTATAGAAAAATCTTCACATCCACTCAGCATATTTATGATAGAACCTCACTGAAACAGAGGACAATAATGCCAACATCCAGATGTGACCGACACTTGCCAAATGCGTGTAGGGGGAAAAAGTGTGTGTGTCCTCTGTTTTATTACTACTTTTTTGTTTCTGGTGTGTGTGTGTTTGATTGAGAGAGAGAGAGAGAGAGAGAGAGAGAGAGAGAGAGAGAGAGAGAGAGAGAGAGAGAGAGAGAGAGAGA
>JAOEHI010053788.1:0-14792 GCA_025447815.1 Percopsis transmontana | reverse complement strand
ACACACACACACTCACACACACACACACACACACACACACACACACACACACACACACACACACACACACACACACGTGCCTTTTATTCTTGTTGCTTATAACCTTCTTCCCCGTGGACGGGGAGCAGGGAATCAAAAATAAATAAATAAACACCAAAGGAGCTTTAAATATGTATGGATGTTTAATGTTGTTGTTGATGTTTAATATAATTTCTATATTTTTTATATATTCTATAGTATATACTTATTTATACAGTAAGTATATATTTTAATATAAAGTCTTTGCATTCAAACATTACTGATTTTAGTACGAAAGGAACTGAAAAAACATAGCAAGTGCCGATGCATGTATTCTGTTACTGTCTGAAAATATGAAAATTCTGTATGCACAAAAATATGAACCCACACACTTGTTTGTGAAATTAAAATAATAGTCACATTTATATTATATGCCGCTAACTATGTCAACACATACCTTAGTGCTTGATTTGTATTCAGAGGTCCTGGAGCACTGAGGTGTTTTTCTTGTGGAGAGAGGTGATAAACACACCGGTTAAAGTAATGTCACCAAATCTAAGTCTGACTAGTATTAATATCTATCAGAACCATTAAGTCTTGTCCTGACTAGTGTTAATATTCCCCACAAAGACACACAAACACGCCAAAGTATGAACACACACACACACAACTAGACATGTGCGCTACGATGATGTCAGCAACATGAAGAGGACAATTGTCCGGAGTTATATAATCTCCACTGCAATTGAATTGTATTTAATTGTATCCTGCTAATATAGCCACGCTTGTGGTTTCAAACGGCAACAAAGCCAAGCCGTATAGCATGCAGCACCCTCCCCAATATATTTGTGGGAGTGTCTGATATAATGGGACCAACACACACACACACACACACACACACACACACACACACACACACACACACACACACACACACACACACACACACAGCTCATGCGCTTACTCCAGTAGTGAGAAAGGATGCAGCAGGCGGGTGCATAAACCATACCTCTCTTGCCCAGCATGGCTGGAGGCAGGAGTGTATTTTGTTCAACTCTAAAGCAGACTAAGAGTGAGCACACGCTGACTCTGATGGCATTACAGCAGCACTGCAACATTAGCCTGCACTCACTGGGTTATCAGTGAATATATGGGTGATACAGTATGTGTTTAGAGGAGCATGCACATACACACACACAAGCTCTCCTCTCCTTTGAGGTATAATAGGCTGAGGCCCACCATCAGCTCATTGGCTGATGGTGTTCACTGACCGGTCACAAACTGTTTTGAATTGAAGAGTTCCCAGACTGATGTAAAAAGCAGAACAAATTTGGGAGCTGATATGGGGATGGCCCCACAGGGCTAGCTAACTACATTAATGATGTTTTATAGAACTCAATCTAGAATGGCTGGTTGCTGATTGACACGTGCTTTGGTGTTCCTGCTGCAATAATACTGTAAGTTGACATAATGCGTAAACCCAAAGACACACTCCTCCTGTTTTAAACCTCTCCTGGCTCCATCAGCAAAGAGCAGGATGAATCATGGGGCAGCTTGACAGAAAAAAAGGCAGAGAACAGGAGAAACAGAAGGTTTGTTTTGATCTTCATGCATTCAGTTTAAAAAAAGAAGTTTGCGGCCCTGGGGATGCGCTTTGCCGCTTTTCTCTTATTTTGACGTCACAGAAATGCGATTCTCAATCCGCCCGTTCTGCTTTAGCATACTCTGGATGTCCGCAATATCTCTACCACACACACACACACACACACACACACACACACACACACACACACACACACACACACACACACACACAGGGACAAGACCCAGTAATACATCTCCGAGAGAATTTAAGCATACCTCCACCAACATTTGCATTTCTGCGGAATGAGTGCATCTGATTTATAGGAGCGGGGCCCTGAAGCACCTTGGGAAATGAGGCGGCTGGATGGAAACTACGTTTCCCAGAGGCAGGTTGTTTTGGCCGTGTCAGCAGGCAAGCGTTTCAGAGACAAAACAACAGCAGAGAAAGTTAAGAAGGGAAGAGGTGGTGAAATACAAAGGGGACAAAGACACAAGTCCTGTAAAGATGGTTTTCGAAAGAGAAATCGACAAATGTCTCCTCAGGCTGAGCACCAAGCATTGTGTGTGTGAACATCAGGGAAACAATTGAGAGAGAAGCACGCTACCTTTGTGTCATGCAATCATCATCGTTCCAATTCTCTCAAGCACTTAGTAAATAAAGGGAAAGAGAGAGGGTGCGATAGAGAAAGAACGCGCCAGTTCTGCATTACAGAAAGAGGAAATTAGATAGCTATGGGGATGGATGGATTTAACACTGCAGGAGTGTTGAGAGGAGAGAGAGAGCGAGAGAAAGAGAGAGAGAGAATGAAAGAGATAAGCAAAATAAGAAGGGGTGAGAATAAAATAAAGAATGTGGAGACAGACAGGCATAAAGGATCAAAAAGATATGAGGGTAAACGAAAAGGGGGGAGGCATATCGCTCGCCCCTCTCTCTCTCTATCTGTATTATCTATCAAGCGGAACTCATAAATTTCCTCCGCCTCGCGCTCTGCGATTTATCCGCAGTCAGACAAGTAATGCTTCCTCTCCGGGGACGAGCCGGTGCTAAGCAATGCCAGACCTCTCCGTGTGGACCAGCTGAATGCCGCCCTGACCGGCTGGAATGTCTCGCCGACTGTCTGACATGGCGTGGTCCAACTGTCTGGATACTGTTAATGTTGAGCCACGTTTTATGATCTGATCCTGGGGAGTTGAACTCCCAAATTTAAAACAATGTAATTTTACTTTTCTTTTAGAAGAAAAAGCAAACATACAGACATGTTTTGCAAGTGTATAAACTTTATTTATATTTATTGTGTACTCAATAAACAGTGTAGTAGGCATTGCAAAATACACAAAACAGAGAATCAAACAAGGTGTGAACATGAAGAGACCAGCCACAGAGCTAAGCTAACTTCAACCTGAGCTGGAACATATACCGATGCACAAAACATTGTGTTGAAACAAGCTAGAACCGCAAACAAACATTTGTCATTTGTCCCTGCTCAGGGCGAGATCGATGTGCCTCGCGACTGCGGCCATGTTGGGGAGTCTTTACAACCTCTCGTCCTTTTAACATTTAATGGAGCTCGCTTTCTTGCAGCGGCTGGTCCTGTGGTCTGGAGGCAGAGTCAAACTGCAAAGCTGCATCTTATGAAAGAAACATGGCCTGTTGAGCCCTACAGCCCTGCTAGCTTTGGTTAAGGTCCACCTGTATGACACGGTTCTTCAGAATGACTTGGACCAATCCCTGTTGGCGACCATTCACCTGACCCCACTGTGACCTCTGTCAAAATCCCTATCTCATACCCCCCCCCCCCCTCTCTCGCCTGTGGTAATATTTCCTGGGTGTGATGTAGCAGTGCTGTGCGCTCACAGCTTCACAAGAGGATATACATTTTACATGATGCAGTAGAACACAGCAGTATGGAACCTGCACTCATAGATATAAGTAGATATAAGGAAAGACAGAGCGCAAGATGGAAAAAGTCTTGATGGACAGACAGTTGGGGAATAGAAAGGACCTATGGATGATTGAAAAATGCTGTGCCTGAACTGGTAGTATGTTCCCTGTAGTTACTATGTGCCACACACTTACAGCCCTGCGCGGGACTGTTTTCTTAATACCGCTCCCGCTGGACCATTACCGCCAGCTCCCGCAATGTGTGTGTTACACTTCCGCCCATTCCCGCATTTGTATGTCAACTCCTGTCCACAACCGCAAACATTCTGACAATTCATGCACGCACATTATTTTACTGCGCTGTGTTCGCCGCCCAGTATAGGTATGGGTTCGCTACCACCCTGAACTGGTACAGTTTTCTGAAAAATGTTATGCTTCCTGACAAATAGTGTGAATCATTAGTACATAGACATATCAGTATAAATAACACCCTCCAAGGTCGGAACAAGTGCACACTGGGCCCTGGGGAAAATATGGACTATGGGCCCCCCCCCTTTATCCAAGTGCCACTGTAATTATAAAAGATGGGCATGATATTTTCATGTTCATCTGCATCTTTTTTTCTAGTTCAATGTGGGCGTTGATATAATAAAAGTTTTATTCCATATTCTGTTGATACCAACCCTCCCCATTGATCCGGGCTTGGGAACGGCACCTAGTCGGGCTGGCTTACCCCCTAAAGTGGCTGGGTTAAACTATGTACAATATATAATGATTTACTGTTTTACAAAGAATATTTCAAATAAATAGCCTAATATAGGCTAAGCAACTATTACCTAACCGAACTCCGAATGACTCTGAATGTTTCAACTGTAGTAAAGAAAACTGTACAAGTTTTGAACCCTGAACCCTTGGTAATGATATATGGATTTACCACAGAATATTGTAAACACATGCCTAAAATAGGCAGGTTACATGAAGCTAGGGTAAGCGTTACTTTTTACAATGCGCTCTAAAACTTTCCTCCAAAAGTTAGCAGCATCATGCACATTCCTCTCCATGTCAGCGTCTATTGTACCATGGAGCTTCTATTGCTCATAGACCACACATGCACCAAGATGGATCTGTGTTGATTCGTGCATCACAATTTTAGAAGATGTGCTTCTAATCTTTGACACCATTAACCCTTGCATTATTGTAGAAGGGGGCTTGACGATTGGCAAAAAGCCAGCAAGGCTCGCAATATGCACAGTCTAGTTTCTGCGAGTAGAACAACCAACTTTGTGGCAACTTTATGCCAAATTTAGTGTGGGTCGTGTAGTGGTGTGCTGAAAATCTACTATTGCATGTAACGGGAAACAGACCCTTGGGTTTACACGGGCCAGTTTTAATAATGTACCGCTTTAGATTGGCAACATCAATGTTTTTGGGGGAAATGTGCTCTATCTGTTGGAAAACTATCCAGATTAGAAGCCAGGTCTCCTACCTCAACCAGTTCAGTCTATCCCCACGTTGCCCAACCTCCTCGGTCTGACTTGGACCTGTGCTAGCAGGACTGCTAAGCACAACACTGCTGCTACAACATGGTAAATCATCACCGCTATCGTTTGCATCGGTATGACTTCAATTTAAACATATTGGGACAGTATACTGCACCACAAGGCTTGCGACACTACTACACCAGACAACGACCAGTCTTCACTCTAGATCTCTAGATCATCTAATAGAATTTTGATGATAGGTTTGAAGTAGCAAAAATCATGTACCCATCATGCATTGCAATAGTTACATTTTTGTACAAACTTTACATTTTATTGTTAAATAAATACTGTAACAGCATACTTCAACAATATAATCTAATTTCATTAGCCTTTGAACAATTATTGCTAACATTTATTAAAGTTGTATTTCCCACCGTGATGCAATTTTACACATAAAATAAGTGACATATAAGGCGCGCAGATAGCCATTTTTTCACTTCATAAGCGGTTCTCAGTGGCGGTTCATTAGAGTGACCATGAGGTCGACGTTGCGAAGGGGGCCCTTCTACGAGCATCAGGGGGCCCAGGCCCTGGGGTGGCTGCCCCGGCTGCCCCCCCTGGCCATCCGCCACTGACACCCTCACTATGTACAAACAGTATGCCCTCATGTAGCCTACGTACAGTACGTAGCACTTTAAGATAAAGATTTTCTAAAAATAAACATCCTATTTAGCATTAGCTAACTACAGTAGCTGCTGAACCATAGATGACCACAGCATTGTGAGTCATAACAGCCTGCATATGAAAGGTTTAGTATCAAACATGCGTTGTACACTATGGCAGCGAAATGTGGGGCCCGCCCCACTAGGTGGGCGGGGCTAGCTCGCAGTGGGTAAAAAAAAGATAATAGAAGGTAAAACCATGCCATAATTAGCGAAAAAAAATTAATCTTGGAGGTAAACAAAGATTGACGTAAGTGTACATCAATATGCAAACAGAGGAAGGCGGGACCTCTTATAACCAATCAAAGGTGTTTTCTTTTAATCAATATTATACTGTAAACCATTTGGCTAATGAAGAATGCGCGGTCAGCAGAGGGATCTTGATGCCAGACTGGCAGTACTACACTGCTAAGGGTGTGCATCTGCATAAGGGATGATGATTTCCAAAGAGAAGCTCATAAACTCTTTGATCAGTGAGAGGGTATCCACGGGACGTTTTGGATCAGGCATTGACAAAAGGTTGTGACAAAAATAGAATTAAACTATTCACCAAATGTAGACCACAAGGCTGTTGGACAATGCCACTGGTTTCTTTCCATAAAAAAATTGTGCTGCATGTTCCAATTGCAAAAAGGTCAACACTTTTACCAGCTTTGTGAAAAAAGAGTACAAAATAAAAAACCGTAACAATGTTGTCTACCTTCTTGCATGTATTAAATGTGGCATTCAGCATGTCGGCCAAAGCAAGGAGAAAACTTAGATTTAGAATCAATGAACACAAAAGTGCAATCCTCCGAGCTTACCATAAATCAGCAGTTGCAAGACATTTTGCACATGGCAATCATTCAATCTCTGATCTGGCATCTTGTGGCATTGATATGGTGATTCCTAATCAACGTGGTGTGAATCTGGATCAAATCTTACTCCAATGTGAATGTAGATATATCTTCAACCTTAAAACACTACACCCTAGTGGCTTGAATACCTGTTTTTTGTGACTCAATCTACAGGCTTCATTTTCTGCTGCATACACCAGTGTGTAAAATTCATAATGTGACAAACATTTATCATGGTGGCCAATGCCGGTATTGCGTTTTGGGCAGAATGCCTTTTTTCCATTGACGGCCCTTAGAAAACAAGTCCCTCTTAAATTTAATGTGAGTGTTAGCCCAGGAAAGCTAATTTTTCTTGCATGACGTCATCGCAGGGCACAAGCAAAGTGCCTTTGAGTTGTTGGTAACCATGTAGTCAAGAATGTGCAAGCAGCCAGGGACACCAGCACAGGTATACATGTCTTGCTCTGACAATTACAATTAGCTTTTATCCAAAGCGACTTACAATTAAATGGTGCTATTACATAGAGCAGATGGGGTTAGGCATCCTGCTCAAGGCTCAAGGATGCTTACAGGTAGGCCAACTCTGTGGCTCGAACCCATGACCTTTCAGCTTTGGGTCCAACACCTAGACCACTAGACTATCCTGCCCGCAGTTTGAGTTTAACAAAACAGAATTTATGCAGAACAGAAAATTACTGTTAACCAAGCGATCAGCTACTGTTAGACATAATGTATATTGACAGTAAGGTCTAACATTAACATTAATTATTAGTAGACATGTAGACGTCACAACATGCCTATTAAACCCTTTTAGCGCATTACATTTTGCCTGTGTGGCTTTAGACGAGATATCAGAATGTAAAAAATGAATGGATACAATACAGTTTTTTCATTCCTATATTTAATTTATTACAGTTCTAAAAACTGATGGACTAATTGGAATACTGTTTCCATGAACACATTCAAATAATCGTGCACCGGCACTTTCCCGCAAAAAATGAGGACGCTAGAGCTACACTACACTCTGCTACAAGGCTCACATCATGTTCATATCGTATGCTAGTTAATGCGACCATGGCGCTTTGTTGTGAACACTAATGCGCATGATTACTAGGACGTCTGCCCCCAAAACCCCTGATTAAGCTCCGCCCCTATTGCAGAATACGCTTACTTTTTTTTTTTTTACTTTTCGATTAAATTAATGGGTGCCTTTTTGTCATGCCATATACAGTTCTTATTAGATATCCATGGTGTTTCACTTGCAAACATTTATGGCTTGGTTTTACCTTCATAATAGTTATCTTCAGTTTGGCTTCATCCTCATGGGGGCAATAGAAATAGGTGAAAACATAAGAGAAGCAACATGGCTAGGCTATTGGATTTCTTGCTAGGATTTACTTATGCAATAAAGATTGCTAGATGTAGATGATTTTTCCTGCAAAAAAGCAAAAGAACCTATTTCCTGCTCCTTCACTGCTTATTTTGGTTGCTTAGCAACCAAATGAGACCTCCCTCCCTGCAATGCGCTCCGGTTGGCGCTGAGCCCCTACTCGGAGATGTGTGCGCTGTATCACGCGCAGAGCGCAGTGCACGCTGGGCCCTGTCTAAAAGGCCCTTGGTAAACCACATACAATTGATTTTGCCTGCCCCGAAAATCATGTTTGGGAGGGGGCGTGGGATGCCATATAAGTGAATATATTTAGTGGGGGGAGGCTTTAGTTTGAAAAGGTTAAGAACCCCTGCACCATGGTAAAAACAAAATTACTGCTTTGTTTTATACAGGTTGTTTCTATGGAGACATGGCGGATTATGGGACAGTAATGTTTGTGTAGGGACTATGAGCTCCGTACTTAATAGTTCCATCTGTTTAGCGAAACCTGTGTTAAAATAAAAGAGCTTGCATAGTAAATTAACGTGCTATTGTGCTAAAAACTATACAGCCATATTCTAAACATTGAATGTGCTGACTGGGCACATATGAGCTTCAGAGGAAGTGTGTTCAATGTGAGGGCTGGCCTGCAGTTTGTTGTTTGTGTTAAACCAAGTGTATGTGCCTTGAGCCGACACAAACCGCAGGTTGCACATTCCCTTATGCTCACCTCGGCGCAGGCAGGCCGCATTGTTTGGCATCAGCTCATAAACGCAATATGTGGGCAATCTGCCCGCATTAGGGCCAAGTGTGCGTTTGTGCGTTTGGCAGTGGTTGTGTGTTTTGCGTGTGAGGTCACCGGTCCGCCAAGTATTTATTGTAGCTGTGTGCGTGTGTGTGTGTGAAAAGTGTGTGTCGCCCTGGCAGCCCCGATGCCCACTGGCATTACTGCGGTAACTAGTGCAGTTGTTGAGGAGAGAGGGAACGGCTGGCATTGTTGGTAGTGGTTGGGGGAGGGAGAGAGAGCGAGCAGATACATGTGGTAGATGGTAGGGCTGGGCATGAATAATCAACTAGTCGACATGGACAAAGGTGTCGACTGGTATTTAGCACTGGTCGACTTTTTTAATAGTCGGGAAGTCATCTGGGGTAGCAAAGACCTAATGTGACATGAGGCAGAACACACACACACACACCATAAAACATTTGTAGGTATGTTTAGAAACCAACAGGGATAGAGGATTAAAGTAGGACCCAAATAAGACCCTTTTAAGCTTCCATTGAGCCTCATTACCAAATAATAAAACAACATACTGTAACTGTACTGTGATATTCTCTGCCCTCCTCCGTGTTCTGGGGATTGGAAGCAGGCGGGGGGTGAGCGAAGTGCAGCGATAGCATCTCGTTATGTGGGGAGAAGCAAATGAGTTGCTGCCTGCGGATTATTAAAGTACACAGGGTTTTTTTCCTGCATTCAGGTGTTATCTGAGCCTGAGACAACAGACAGCTGTCATCTCCTGCCAAATGATTCTGAACGCTCCCCAACACATGACCATTTCGCTTCAAATTAATCAAAAACGCTTGCCGGGGAATGAATATAGAATGCAGAGATTGGACCGATGTGAGAGACTGCATATGCATGAAGTAGACTGTTCTCATTGCGAGAACAATGTTCACATTCACACGCACACGCACACACACACACACACACACACACAGCACAAAATAATAGTTTTGTCTTTGTGAGAGTGGTCATGCTCACGGGTTAGACAGGGAGTTATTCTGAGGTGCCCCAAGCAGCCGTGTGGCCACCATGGCAGGTGCAGCTCTTGTTACACCACTTGTGCAGGGGGACACACATTTATGTGCAGGGGTCAGTGGGCAGCCCTGAAGAGGCAGATCAGATTCGGTCTTCACTAGGGCTGTGACGATACCCGCATTATCTAAATACCACGGCCATGTGATGTCTACCGCGGTGTTGCGCTCATCACCGCATTGTTTTTTGCATTATTTTTTTTTTTTTTTGGGGGGGGGGAGGAGTTACATATAGTGTGTGCCCTATACGCACACCTACACGCACAAGGTGCGCAGGGCCCCGCAAATTAGGGAGGGCCCCATCCTCATTTCCCATCGTACATAATCAGGTGTAACGCTAGGTCAGTGGTCAAACGTTACACTTCAATTAGAGGGTGAAGCGTAATTACGAAAAGAAAGAGAAAAAAACTAGTGGTGGGAATTTCGAATCTTTATACTGACTCAGATCTTTTAATCTCGGTCAGTAAAATTAACAAATCTTTTTTTGCGGCGCTGTAGCCCTCTTGTGGGGAATGTAAAAAAAGACCATATGACCGAAAGACACAAACCCGAAGACCCATAGTTATGAGTCATGAACTAATTATTTCTGTTTCCTGTAGTGACTGAGCCTATGCAGCTGCCATGTGAAGAGTAAACGTAAGTGTCCAAGACCATTCACGCATGCGTGATAATGAACTAGTCACTGAGACCACTCAGTACTCCGGATCATATTACAATTACAATTACGTCATTTAGCAGACGCTTTTATCCAAAGTGACTTACAATTACATTGTGCTAGTACATGGAGAAGGTAGGGGTTAGGCATCTTACTCAAGGATGATTACAGATAGTCCAACTCTGGTGCTTGAACCCACCACCTTCCGGCTGGGAGTTCAACACCTAGACCACTAGACCACTAGACTATCCTGCACCCTCATATAAAAGATTTGTTCAAAAATAACGAAACGTTCACGGGTGTGAAAAAGTAAAAGCTGAGCTGCTGGGTTAGCTGCACATGTACGACACACTACATATGGCAAGGGATGTCCTGCTAAGCTCAACAATAGCGTGTAAACTAAGCATATATAAAATAGATTTCTGTTAATTGCACCAACATTGTGCCTGTGAAACAGCTAGTGCATGAAGAAGACATAGTTATAAAGATCGCTAATTCCAAAGCACTCCACTCGTCCACTAGACGAAAAAATTAAGTAGTACTGTAAGCGTAATAGGCTGTTTCGCTGTCAAAACACAAATATCCTGTTTATGATTACTGGACATTTTGACCAGCAAGTTTTTCATTTATCGTTTTTTAAATACATTTTACCAGGCAAAAATTTGGACGAGGCAATACTATGCTGCATTTTAACTGTGGTTAACTGCCAAACCGTGTTGATACGTTGCTTTTTCATCACAGTAAGAACGAATCCATACCATCACAGCCCTAGTCTTTACCATGCAAGGCGCTGTCTCCGGGTAAGTCCATGGCTGGGGCTCCGGTAATTGGGGAACTGGGATGGCAGGATAGGACTGGTGCTGCTACCATCATGCATCTTATGCCAGTCTTGTCAACACAAAATAAGGTTTTGCCATGTGTGTTCACCATACAGATGGTCAGCCTACTGACCTATCCACGACATGAGATGTATGTGTATGTATTACAAGCAGACCCTTTTATCCAAAGCGACTTATAATTACATGCTGCTATTACATAGAGCAGATAGGGGTTAGGCATCTTGATCAAGGATTCTTACAGGTAGGCCAACTCTGGGGCTTGAACACACGACATTCCGGCTACACATGCCCCAGTATGAAACAGTGCTTGTGAGTGACATTGTTGGGACTAAAATACAGGAAATTCATGTGTGTGTGTTTGCGTGTGTATGTGTGTGTGTGTGTGTGTGTGTGTGTGTGGGCGGGTGTGAGTGTTTAACAGCATGTCAGAGGCTCGGGGTCCCAGCAGATTAAAGCCGGTAATCTAGAAATGGCAAATCGCTATTAAAGGGCTAATTCTGCCGGATTAAGGGATTCATCAGAACACAATCCTCTGCCCACTCCACTGGCTTTTTCTCTTCTCACAGTGAGACTTTCAAGGTGTGGCTGTAAATATTAATGAAGGGATGAAAAGAGGGAGGGGTAAAGGATGGGTAGAAATTAAAAAGCGTGTAATTTAGCTTTAAAGAAAGATAGCGAGAGAGTCGATATTTCAAGGGCACGTGCATTTGCAAATATACATGAAAATTGGGTATACAAATACATGCGTACACGCACACACACTTTGAGATACAAACAAGCAAACACACAACAAAAATACATAAAACCTGGTAGTTGTGCCCAGTTAACACACTCACATAAAGTACATGCATGCCAACACATAATGGTGATACACACACAAAATAACTGTAGTCCAAATTTAAATGAGGACCACACACACACACACACACACACACACACACACACACACACTACAAGTGTATAGTAAAGTTAACATACAACAAACATGGAATTGAACGGCTATGTAGCTATTTATCTATATGAATAAAAGTACAGTATGTTTACACGTTTTACCCACAGACAATAGTCACTGTAGTCTGAGAATGTGAGAGTTGTGAGAATGTGAGAACCCTGCAAACAATCAGTTAATTGTAGTTAAGGATGCTTTTTAAAAACCCACTAGCCAACACTTCCTTTTATTTAATAGCACAGTAACACTGGTGATATGTGTCTTGCAGTGTCAGCGTAAAAAGACCATTATTCCCTATTCTGCTTGGCTGAGTGACGGTTCCTCAGGTTTAAACATCATATTTTCCCCTATAGCTTCATTTGTGCTATTACTTAGTTAGCTCTGCCCTGAAAACCTAATTACAATTGCTGATATTAATTCTGGTGTAATTACATACTAAGTGAAACGTAACCCTGCTCCTCCATGGAATCAAATGAATGTGAAACGAGGTCTAATTGGGTAATAATTTTGACGAAAACCCCATTTTTAAAGCAATGGCTTTTTTTTGCATCAGAGCAGAAACAGCGGGAGCTACATTACTAATTGCATTAGCATGGTCTGGGTATAAAGGAAGAGTCACCTGAGAAACAATAAATGGGGTTAGATGTCACCCCCAGTCAGCATTGGGATGAATCATAAAGCATAAAGGTTTTGCATTATTTTATTAATGAACAAAATATTCCTTACACACTTGAAACCAGAGTCTAGTCTTAAGGAAACTTATTAATAACTGATGCCATATTTTGTGTCTATATTGCCTATAAGATCTTCAAAATGTTTTCATCATAGGTTTCAGTAATTTTAAGCACATTTCTCTAAAATTTGACAATTGTGATATCCCTAAGAGCACAAACTGTATACAGCCATTATGGTGCAACATAATAAAATGTGTTTTAGTCAAGGCTATACAGTATGCACGTCAGTATTGACATTTAGAAATAGGTAAGAGTTAAGATTTCTTGAACCTTTCGCAGCTACGTGCTCCAGGTACATAATAGAATGGCCAATTCTTCTTGTAAGTCAAGGCAATTCATAGGGTCTTTAATATTTAAAACAGTTTAGAAATCTTTCATAAATCCATGACTCAGACCTAAAAGTTTGAGGAAAATTGCCCTGTGGTTTAAGAAAAGTTAAAAAAAATAAAAAATAAAAATAATCAAATTATTCAATAACTCTATAGGTGATACAAAAACATGTCTGTACATCAGACCAACAGAGCAGACAGTGTATGTCAAATGAAGCTGTCAGACTCCTCACTGCGTCCGGTCAGAAAGTGATAGCTGAGAGAGACATTTACATAGACTTGACAGGACAATCAATACTGCTCCAGACATTTCTGAGGGAATATTAGGTTATGGAATTAGGTTTACAGTGATGTGATTAATTCTGCATGGGGCCGTCTGAGCTTGCCTGTACGCTATACAGCCATAGCACTCTTAGAACCTGCTGCCTGGAATTTCACTATGATATGCACCTTTTCTTGGGTTTCTTCATTGATGGTATAAGTATGGAACAACTCAGGTAAGCATTCATGTTACTGAAGTGCTCTTGAGTACAAGCATGAATTGTTTCTAACAAACACTAGGCTGTACTGTGCAGCACCGACCACTATGTTATCTTAGTTTTTATGTATTTTTATTATGTTTAACATAATACTAGTGTGTAGTAGTTTTAAACCTCTCTTTTTTGGAAGGGTATTTCCATGTCTACTGTATATGTTAGTATTTATCTACTCATAGTCGGGCTGCACAATTAATCAAATATTGATCTCGATCACAATTTTTTTAATCACATGAAAAATATACAGAACAACACAGGGAATAGATATACAAGATGAAAGATGTAATTCAATCATCAATACATTATTCATGTTTTTATAACAATATGTAGATTTAAAACAATGTAAAATGCAAATATTGTTCTAATAAATTGGACTGGACATTTTTAATCAAATAGTTTTCACTCAATTTGTCAGCCGAGTTATCAATATAATGTGATGTACATATTAGTCTACCTAATACACCGCAAGTTGTATTTTCAGCTCTATTTTAAAAATTTCATGTAGATTATTGCAATTTAGCGCAATATGAAGCATATCGCAATTTATCATGATACGCATCGTATTGTGACCCATGTATTGTGATATGTATCGTACCGTGAGGTCCTTGCCCAGCCCTACAATTATATTTATATTTTGCTTCTAGGAGAGAATGCACTTTAAGGACCAGTCATATTTTGATGCAAAGACAGTAGCAGGAATGTAACACAAAATGGAAGTGAAAGCAGCGGTCTGTTTATTTGAATATGAAAGTGCAATACAATAATTTGTCCTTAAAATCAATGAATAATCGTGATAAATAATTGTAATTTCAATATTGATGAAAATAATCATGATTATCATTTTGGCCATAATCGTGCAGCCCTACTCGGTAGCGTCTGTTTATGTGTGTTTATTCGCGTGTGTTTAGTTTTTGTGTGCGCTTACGTGTGTTTCTCTTTGACAAATAGTATTTTCGTCAGATCACCCTTGTAACAACGGCGTGTGTTGGACGAGAGTAAGCGCAGCCAGCAAAAACACACACAAGCTGAATTACGGATGAAAC
>JAOEHI010053787.1:0-14792 GCA_025447815.1 Percopsis transmontana | reverse complement strand
TTAATCCTTAAAACAGTTTACAAATTACAATAAACAAAGTTATCATTCACACTTTAAGTTTACAATCTTCAAACAGTGTAGGACTCTCTGTTTGCCTGTTCACACTGTGATACATATTATTCAATGTATTTTGGGTGAACCATAGCACCTATTGCATCCTAAGCATCCTGGAAGGGTTGGATACCTCCCCTCTGTGGTCCCTTCCCGTGGTAAAGTGTTTCCCTGCCCGATGTGAGGAGTAGGTGAAGGGGGCCTGTGCAGCCCTTTGACACTGTAATGCGATTAAGGGCTACAGAAATCCCCTTGACTTGATGTATCGACCACCATAACCACTAGACTATCAGACCATGCTTAAACTGTCAAACAAACCATTTACCCATTTAGAATCACAGGATGACAGTGAAGAGGACAGATTCGAGTCCCCCATGGTGCTAAACTGCACACAGGTGGGTGTCTGCGATAGGGGCAAGCGGGAGCACCAGAGGATATAACAGAGCCCCCCCACTTGGACCGGCCGTCCAAATCTCCCCTCTAATGGACGGAGGATCTCCCAGAGAGAGACTGTGGAAGAGTGAAAGAGAGCGGGGGGAGGAAAAGCCGGTTTGGACTGTGGTCGGGTGGCTCGTGGCACCGGCTCAAACACACCCAGTCAGCTCTCAGCGAGCGGTTCTCCACCGGGGGGGAATAGCGGGACACCGAGGCTGAACGTTCTGGACAGCCAACCATCTCGTTCACACGCACACGCACACGCACACGCACGCTCGCCTTCACGCTTGAGTGAGGTTAATCACAGCTCCAACCTAAATAGCGCCTGAGTAAAGTTCACCTTTTGTTCTGCTGCTATTAAAACGTGTGCGTGTGTGTGCGCGTGTGTGTGTGCGTGCGTGCGTTGGCGGTGGAAGGGAAGGTTAACCAGATTAGAGTGTTCACACTCAAACAGACACGCACACGGAAAGGTCATCTGGTCTGGGTGGTCTCCGTGGCAACGGGAAGGGTTCCGCCAGCGCAGAGGCGTGTTTGGCAACTGCAGCCATGTGCCACTCAAGGTGACCCCCCCCAGCAAGTACGTGTGTGTGTGTGTGTGTGTGTGTGTGTGTGTGTGTCTGTGTGTGTGTCTGTCTGTCTGTGTGTGTGTGTCTCTGTGTCTGTGTGCGTGTGTGTGTGTGTGTGTGTGTGCGCGCGCGCACCCTGACAATGCCTTGTGTGTGTTGAGTCATCCACAGTAAATGTAGTAACACTAAATACTCATTTTACCTGAATACATAAACCTTTAAGTCCTAACTGTGGGTTGCTTGGACATTTCAGCGAAACTGAGGATCGAATGTATGACTGTGGTTTCGCAGATTCAGTCTGATTGGACCGCTGCATATTCACAAAACGGAACGCAGCTCCAGCGTTGAATCATTACATAGAGTGTGTCACAACGGTAACAGAGGACTGGACAGGGGCGTCTACAACTCCATGAGAAACCATGGGCTCTGGTTTCCCGGACGTCGCGAAGCCGGCGGTGGCGCTAACGAAGACGTAGCGACAGTTTCCATTGCACTAAGCACATAGCTCACACACGCCACGTGCCCGTACGTTGTGTGCTCTATTTCGCGATAATAATTTAACCAGTGACTACTGTCCTTAACCTTTTCTCTGACGGGACTGACTGCACGTGCATCATGGTGGTTTATTAAGAGGTGCCACCATGCACGTCCCGAACAACTCCACCGCAATTGTGCCCCGATTACCGCCACCGCAACACGTCCCGAAAGTAGCAAAACAAGTATTGGCCACACCTTAGATCGACCTGCGCCGTGCGCCTCCACTAGGGCCCTCAGCCTCACCGTGCTTCGAAGGACAGTCACATTATCTGCCTTCATTTTTTTCAAAGTGACTATCGTTGCGTCTGACTGCATTGCTTGAATGCCCTCAGGAGATGAAAATGCACTCACTTCACTTCACACACACTCGTAAGTGTGTGTGTGTGTGTGTGTGTGCGCGCACGAGTACGAGCTAGGTCAATTTCCCTTTCAGATGAGCTCTTATCTGCAGGCACGTCGTCCATCCAGCGGGGGCAGCGGCCCCTATTTCACAGACGCAGCCTCTAGTGACGCAACCCTTCGACGACCATATATGGAAGTGCTGGTATTCCCCTTCACCCACCCACACACACACACACACACACACAACACACACACACAAAGACACCTCATCTCGACTCCTCTCACGTTTGGCTGGTACTGCAGGAGAACTTAAGGGTGTGTGTAAAAAAGTGACAAGCATCACTTCCCACAGGCCTTTCTCACATAAAGATGGCGTCTTTCCGGTCTGAGCCAACTAGGGGGAACCAAAGAGACTCGACGTGGACTCTCATCGCAGCTTGTCGTAGCAGCGTGCTTTAGCCTCTCACGTTTATTTGCCTTTAACTGTGTCTACTGGGCCATTTGTACAGACGTGGCATAGAGTAAACATAGCTGCAGATCATTTTAGAATGGGTATGTTTGATTTAGGTGCGTTGACTAGGAGGCGCGGACAATGCTATTGACTTTGTCAACGTGTTTTTCCACTGGGGGAACCAGGGATTATGGTTCCTGAAACATTTTGTAAGACAGGTTCCTACAGTGGTCATTTTGAAGCTTGAAGCACAGAACTTCGCTTATTGGTCAAATGGAATATTTGTGAGAATTGCACACTGACCACCACAGCGGAAACAGCCAAGTATCATTTAGCTAGCAAGGAAATTAGAAATAAAAATATATATACATTCAACTTTTTAGTAGTTTTCATAGTGTGTTGAAATTAAAACTCAAACTGGTCACTATATGGAGATGCTTCTTGGGTGCAATACTTCAAGCTTTTGCACGACTTCACTTCGTTCACCAAGTTCCTTACCGATCCTAATTTCCCACTCTCTCTGGAGGTGGGACGGGGGAAAGCAAACACTAACCTGTCTTCCGATTCCTGAACTTCTAGTTCCTCGATCTGGGTGCGAATGTGCCATTACACTCCCTCTCCTTGGAGAACCATCCCAGAAACCTCTGAAAAGGTGGCTTATGTCCTCCACTCAGAGCAGACGGTACCCTTCTGCTCTGAGAAGTGACAGAGGAGTGTACAATACTAAGAGAGGAGTCGACACGAGGCTGACTGAACCCTCGGCGGCGGAACAGATGCTACGAGCCAACACCAAGGCGCGCTGTTCATTCAGATCACGGGGCTTGAGGCCGCGCAGAGCGCTCTAATTCGACCTCTTTCTGTCTGTTATGGTATCCGTTATGATATCATTCTTTTAGAGAATTACAGCTACTGTGTTATACCCGCGGCCTAAATGACAACACGCTTGCGATACATTCATACACAGCAGAATCAGGTGACCATATAATACTCCATTCGCATAGAGCACAGCACAAACAGTACAGTACAATGATACAGGATAACACTGCTGCCAACAAGGGAGGCTAGAAGCTAGGGGGTGGGGGGGTGATGAAGATCCATGACTAATCACCAACCTTAGGAGGGATATACATACAAGCTTAGAAACAATTAGAGCCCGATCGATATATCGGAAGGCCGATACTGTCGGCTGACACTGGCACAGATATGTCGGTATCTGCGATATTTGGGCCAATGTATTGATATAAATAATGATTGCAAATCTGCTAGCAGCCAGCGCAGAGGCCCACCTCAGATGACCTGAAACGGGACGACGGGCCCGTCTGAGTCACGCCTTGCGACGAGACACCATGCCAGAGGATGTTCATCACATCTGGGCACGGTGGGGGGGAGGGGGGGGGGGAGCTCACCGGAGGACAGGTTATTAATCTGTCTGTTGGAAAGGACGCCCCACACACACACACACACACACACACGGGCTGCCTTTCACCTGCGGTGCTCTGGCAGGGACAACAGCTGTCTGCCTGCGCGCGCACAAACACACACACACACACACACACACCACATTTGATTCCAGTTTAAAAAATAACTTGAACATCAATAATTCCAGCTAATATCTGCAGCATACGCCACATCCATCAGTAACGCTATCGGCTACGTGGCACCACTTTGCATCTCATGGAAACGCTGCAGAACTACTTTTGTTGGTTGGCTTGTAGCATCCCAGTGTGCCAATAGTCTCACCAAGGAGGACATAACTCCCGGCGGGTGAAAGATTAAAACAGAGAGCAGATTGTACAGCTGTGTCTGTGAGGAAGTTTACCAGCACTACTACAAAAAGATCTAAGTAAAAATAAACTCTTGAGAAGCAGTAGGGTTGTCAGCTTTCAGAGGTGCAATGTCAGTTCTAGAAGTGAGCTTATTTACCAAGGGATTGATGTCTCCGCCCCCCCACCCACACTCACACTCATACACACACACACACACACATTGTAAAGACTTGTTATAAGACACCTGTGACTATTCAGCCCGGGGACAAGCACAAAGCCTCAATACATTCCTGTATAACCAACCTATAAAGGTGCACAGGCACACAAACGGTGTTTATTCAGCGCCTATAACAACTTGAGGAAACATAGTTTGCCCGTATTGCCAGCGGCTAAACTACCGGCCTGTGGCTTCACGTGCACATTCCACCGCCTGGTTAGCGGCGTGCAATGTGTGCGTGAGTTTAATTCATTTAAATCCTCTTTACTGCACATTCAACTTGTCCATTAGAGAGCGACATTTTCACCTGCGGCCGCGAGTTAGAACGATTCCGGAGTCTGGATGTGTTTCTTCAGACGTTATGTACTGTGTAAAGTCAAGCTGCAGCCAGCCAACACACACGGGGGCTGTGAAGCAGGCACACGCACACGCACACACACACACGCGCGCACACACACACACACACAGTCGTGAGACACTGCCCACGCGTGACACACGTGCATCTGCTTTGCATGACTCACGCACAGCGCCTGGTCTTGCGGCGGCAGTCGAGTGAAAGGTCAGTCAGCTTTTAGGGCTTGCAGTGCCCATGACTGAACCAATAATGAGCAGTGGGAGTTAATTAACCTTCTTAAAAACATCCTGGACCCAGACAGCGGTCTTGGTAAGAGGGCCGTGTGTTTGTCGTCGACGGTGAAAGGTAATCAATCAAGTCCTTTTCTATAATCTTGCCTTAGTGTGATTGTGGAAGTTCACCATCTACAGTGAGGGTTCAAGGGTTAGGGGCAGGATTGTCTAGTGGTCTGGGTGTTGGACTCCCAGCCAGAAGGACGTGGGTTCGAGCCCCAGGGTGGGCCTACCTGTAAGCATCCTTGAGCAAGATGCCTAACCCCTACCTGCTCCATGTAATAGCAGCATGTAATTGTAAGTCGCTCATTGTAATTGTAATTGTACCCCCTGCCCCACTGTGTTGATCCTAAAGGATGTCAATCATCTTCTATAGGGCTTTTTATGACTTCACTAAACCCACTAATTGTCTCTAAATAGTGAAGCAGTTCCTAAAAGGGACAGTACACAAGAATTAACGTGCACCCCAGCCAAAAGAGAATAGAGAGATGGGACAATTGAGAAAGTTGGGACAGAGCATATTGTAAAAGAGGTCGTGTGTAATTGCTTGGAGTTCTGGCCACAAGGAGCAGTGTTGAGCACACGCGCCACACGCATTATGCACGCCCAATCGCTTCTGGGCAAGAGGGTGGCACAACCTACTGGAAATCGTTCCTTTCAGCTGAGGGATTTCGATTGGATTGCAACTGGAGGGAAATCACCCTGCTCAAATATGGACGTAAACACTACAAAACACCTTGGGTTTCAATTACTTAGGAAGTCACATAATTATAGCAAGTCTACTACAAACGTCACATAACACTTCTGCACCACCCTCCTCTCCTCCAGCTGGCCTTTCTCACTAGAGATGACTCCACTCTTTTTCTCCTACCCATTCTCTCCTGCCCCCATCTTCATTATTCACCTCCTCCGCTGGATTCTCTCAGCTGTTAATGATCCGGAGACCTTCCGCAGGTGAAAACCTCCCACGGTTGCACTCCACAATAGATCCCTCATTAGAGCTTTGTGAAGGGAGCGAGGGAGAGTGTGTGTGTGTGTGTGTGTAAGTGTGTGTGCGTTTTAACGGTAATCCTTGTATAGCTGAAGGTCAGCACAATGACTCCACGCGTCATAGTTAAACTCCAAACTTCAGCTCTAACCACTCAGGATATGCAGCCTCTCACAAAAAACACGATGTTCATATAATAGCCGTTATTTCCTGCGCGTATCTGTGTCATACCAAACCTCCGCTTTTGTCACACGAACAACGGGGTTGAACACTCTCTTTCTGGTAGTCTGAGCTTCTTGTTTCAAACTATTTTTCACACCAAGATGACCCCTTGCCGTCTTGTCCCTGCCTCGGACGAAGCGTGCTGTAACTAAACGCCTATCTTGTCTGGATATCTGGTGAAAGAGCACTAAATACCAAGACCAACACCTTTCATTCATCATCGTAGCTGAACAGTATGAACAAAGACCTAACAACCAAACTGGAAATCTGTTTTTTTATCTCTGGAGTTTAAAGAAGTCTTTAATGAGCGATGACAGAGTAGGCTATCCATCAAATCAAATATAAAGAGGCAGTGTTGGATCTGTAGCCTATCTATTTGCACCATAACCCAACATACCATAGGATAAGGGTTTGACTATTCAGTTCATGTTAGGCTACATGCCTGCATTTATATCTCATTTATATATCATAAATATTGCGCATCAATAAGACACAGTCAGGGTTACCTGTCCTATACAAATGCTTTCACCCACGACCCTGTTTTGTAGAGGAATATCAACCTAACCCTAATCCCAACCCTAACTCTAACCTGGAGCCAAACCGTTTATCGCAGCCTAAAATATAAAAACGTACAGGTGTTGTCTGAAAATAAGACATTGCACAATATGAGACAATGCGTAAAATCTCCCTAAAAATGAGTTAGTTAACTAACGCAACGTCACGCGTTAGTTAACTAACGAACACCACCTTACATTGCTCCTCAACAGCCGCGGATATTTCAGGAGATTCGCAGCGCACTGTCAGCATGCCGAGGCAGCGATTCGCACGTCTTCCAGTAGGCTACCTTACCTTATAGACATTCTCCGTTATACGGTGCACCTCGTCCGTCCGAGACATGTTTGCAGCGTCACTCAGGAGCATAGACAAGATTCCCCTTCGGACTGGAGAGCTTCCCGCGAGAAACGCAGAGCGGGGGGGATCGCGGCGGTTAGAGTTGGTGGTAGTGCCGGAGAGACTCGCTTATCGCCTCTACTAGTGAGACAGACCGATTCGCTTGACTGTGGAATCCCTGCTTTTATAGGAAAGTCCTCTGTGACTGCACCCACGCTGGCCCACGCACGCAGGCAGCCTGGGCGCGCACACACAATCAGCTGTCATTCGAGCGAGGCACGCCTCCGCGCTCTCTCACAGCGTTGCCCACACTGCTGCCTCTGCGCTGCGTAAAAAAAAACCATTCATGCTGACTGTTAGCGGCCATTCCGACACTTGCCTGCGTGCCTCCCGGGGACCTCCAGCATACAAACTCCATTCAAAACCACCCCAGAAGGTTGTCGTCAATTTATTAAAGGCTACCGCGGTTCTATTATGAGTGGGCTTAGTTTATTTTCGCGTTAAAATAGAGAGAATCTTCCAAGGACATTCTGTTCTGTGTGTGCTGGGGGGGGGGATCCTACACGTTCTTTATTGAGTTACTACTAGGTCTTGCAAAACATTCTATTTCAATTTCAACTTTCGGCTGGTACTACTCCAACTCCGTCTTTGACGACTGTGACGAAGCCTTTGAAAATGTACTGAACATACAAAAATACACGAGTCTTAATTAGGAGAAATGTAAACAAAAAATATTTTAGGCCGTTATTTGGGGAGTTGAATTGATAGCATCAATCATCAATTACGATACCGATCCCATTTCTCTCATACACAGCGTAAAAGGTGTAGGCCTACTCGACTGGGCTTTAGTGCCCTATAGGAACCCCAAACTTCTGCCCCGAGCTTGCTGGGGTATTTTGGAAAATACAGAAGAGTCAGCGTGTTGTAGGGGGAGGAGTAGAGAGGAATGCTAGCCAAATGCAAACGAAACAAGCTTTTTTTTGGTAATGCTGATTCCAACCACAAGGGCAATTCCGGAGCAGTGTTTCTCAAATGGGGGTGTTTGAGGTAGGCCTTCTACAGGGGGTGGCCTACTTGACGATTTCGTAAGAATAATAGTAGGCATCTATGTACCGCAGGCCTTTAAATAGACAATGGAGACGTTGGAATTCCCATCTGTTTACACCTGGAGCCATTAAAGGGGCAAACTGTATAACACTTCACTTATACTATCATGTCATTTTTTTCAGGTTTGAAGCAACCATTTGTATTCAATACTCCCTGTAGCTTGACATTACACAGTAGGCCTACATAACGTCTGAAAAA
This sequence comes from Percopsis transmontana, assembly GCA_025447815.1. Classification (NCBI taxonomy): domain Eukaryota; kingdom Metazoa; phylum Chordata; class Actinopteri; order Percopsiformes; family Percopsidae; genus Percopsis; species Percopsis transmontana. Next base: position 6,394 of record JAOEHI010053787.1, on the reverse strand, counting down.
ACACATCCAGACTCCCCAAAAAAAGAAATGCTGTAGTCCGGTAAAGGGGCGTTTGGGCTTTGAAGGGAATGGAAAGGGAGGGTACAGAAGCCAAACAAGTTTGAGAACCACTGCTTTAAAGGCACCCCGTGTGCCTCGGTATGTAGAACCTCTGTCCACGTGATGCCTGGCAATTCATAATGCCCCGCACAATGACTGAGGTTCCACCGTCACGCACCCCAGCGGACTCCCAGCTGCATAATGGGCCCAGCTGACTCAAAAGAATACGTTGTTATGAAGTGGATCCCGCAGCTTCTCTAACAAAGAAGCTAATTAAGGCTTCTTTGAAGTCACTAAACCTCGGGGTTTGTCAGGGTGTGGAATGAGGTATTAGTCTTTTTTGCTAATTATTAAACGTACCTCTAGGCTAGGATAATTTTGTATTCGTCTCATGCAGATAAGACAAATGCATCACTCATTTGCTGTGTAACGAAGGCGTGGTTTACACTTTGGTCATTTTGTAGCTGGATTACACGGGAATTGAGTTAAAACCGACGGACTGTGGACAATTACATATCTGAACTCACTTCACTGTTTATTTTACAGTCCTATATTTATATTGCCTCACACTATAGTCTACTGCTGATGTTGCCGTTGTACTTATGTTTAAATCTACTTAAATCTACTTTTATCTTATAATACTTCATCTCTAGTTACTTGTTCCCTTATATCAACTGTTTTTTTAAATATACATTTAAATATATATTTTTATTCAAGATCTTTTATTGTATTGTATAGCATTGTAAAGAAAAGTCTAAGAATTTCATTGGCAGCAACGACTGCTGGCTTTACTTCTACCATGATGAAGGCCTTGAATTTGTCATTTGATGCTTCAAGAAATGTCATTTGCTTCCACCTTGTGGTCAAACATGTACATTACCACTGAGTGCTTTTATTGTTAAAAGAATAAAAAGAAAGGAGGTACATTTTCGAGAACACTGGTTCTATTCATTGTTAGCTGTGCAGTGAGGACCACTGCCTGATAGTATTAGTAGGCAGAATGTTTGAGAATCTGTCTGCAAGACAAACTGATTTACAGATTAGGGAGAGATTTACAATGACCCACGGTACACTGTTGTATACTCACATAAGCCCTTGTGGATGTAGGCCAGAACTTATTGCGGTAGTGTATCTCATATTGATCTGGGTTCTGATATGCACAGTAAGGGATTAGGAGTAAAACAATGATGTTAGAACCCTCTGGGCTGGGACATCCAGCAAGTGTCTAGTAGGTGTCCGGGGTACAGAGGTAAGCCCACTGACAATACGATTAGCCCTTTCTCCAATGACACAGAACTAATCCCTAAGGAGTGGAGAATTAGACTGGTTAAGCGGTTTGTTAGAGGGGGTCAGTGCGAGAGAATAAAAGAAGAACGGACTAGGAAACAGTTACACGCGCATCGCAGAGGTGCAGCATAACTTCAATGTTAGGAACTCAAATTGTAACCGTCAAAAGGTTAGGTTAGGTACATTTTCAACATTAGAATTCCCCCACTGTTTCCTCCGCTTGCTCTTAAGGTAAAATCAACCAAACACGCATTCTCAAATTATTTAAAAGTAAGAAAAAGAAAAAGAACATTTAATTAAAATTTCTAAATAAAAAAGCGCTGATCAAAAAAGTGACAAAATTAGGCACAATTTGCGTAATATTGCAGGTCTTTGCGATTTGCAGAGCTACAGTTGATTTTCTAGATGAATAAACCATTCACAGGGCTAACCTTCATGTAGGCCAAAGGTCAAACAGGATTTAAGCCTACTGGATGAATAGAGACTGAGTCGAGGTCCTGCTCTTTTGTTTTATCAACATGGGTGACAATGCAATGCACTCTTAGTCCCTGGGGAAGAGAATAGCTCCAGAGACTGTTTATGTGTATGTGCATGTGGGCATGTGAAATAGTTTCAAGAGCCACCGGAACACCTGAGGGAGGGGTGTCGGGTTTCTTCTAAACAGCGAGCAATTCTCGTTCTTCTTTCTTCCTGGGCCGTTCCTTCTCTGAAACAAAATCAGATTCGCGCACTTAAACAAGGCTGGAACCACCACACCCGGGAGTTGAAGCCAACCCCGAACCCAGTGACGTAAGTGCAATTCTGACAACTAGAGGCTTGGTTTTAAAACAGAGCCAAACAAAGTCTTTAAATGTATGAATGTCACCAAACTTCTCCCAGCAATGTCAATAAAACAAAACAAAACAAAAACTAAATTAGGGCCTCAATAGCTAACGTAACTCTGTATAATAAATGTCAAAGGGTAGATTATAAATATAATTGTTTGATTAAGATGATATTATGTATTGAGCCAATTATGAGACAACAGTTTGGCTCCAAAACCAGCACCCAAACACCTTGCTTCATAGAGTTGTCCTATGGTTACATTACAACCAATTTTTTACAGTCTTACATATTTAAAGTCTTAAATATTTTATAGTTTAAAAAAGTCGAAAAAAAAAACTCTAGAATTGTGTGTTATTTGTTCTATTTATCTATCTTTATATATCTACTGTATTTTTATGACTTGGATGAAGATTTGATTACATTTTAGATCAAAATTTTAATTTTAAACACAAATTCAGACAACTTCCTAGGAATACTGTAGAAGGACTAATACTATTTTAACCTGATATGCTACAAACTAAGAAAAAACTAAACCCCAACAAACAAGGCTCCCATGGGTAACAAAGGAGATCTCTAAAGATAACGGTTGCAAACCGAACTCTCCCTAAAACACTCATTTATGGTGGAAAACATTGTAAATAGCAAACTCTAAAAAAAAAAAAAAAAAAAAGTTTGTCACGACGAAGCTTTTACATCAGCCATTGAACATCAAGACTTTCACGTTAGTAAAGATTTTAAAAGGCTTTGTTGTGAAGAAGAAAGTCATTTGTTAAAGTTATTTTAGAAGACGGTGGGTAGCCTTGGACACGGATTAGCATAGTGGAACAAAGGTTCATGGTGCATTCTGGGAAATTTCGTCTACCCTTGGTTTTGAGTCCGCGATGTGGAATTGCCCTGTTTGAAGTGTAAACGGGACACACTACCATTTGTGTCTCCGCACAAAGGAGGGGCAGGGCCGATTGGCAAACGATATCAGCATCTATACGAGGTAATGAAGCATCCTACACAGCACCTACCTGGCTTATCCTCTGCTGCATCTGGGACCTCTGGCAGGGCTTCTGAGGGAACCCCAGGAAGCTCAAAGTCTCCCTGAAAGACAAAATCGGTTTCTAAGATAGTACAGTAAAAGGCAACCCTACCTGCTGCTAAATACTAGTACTTACTGTAACCCTACCTGCTCCTAAATACTAGTACTTACTGTAACCCTACCTGCTACCAAGCATTCATACTTACTGTAACTCTACCTGCTGCTGAATACTAGTACTTACTGTAACCCTACCTGCTACCAAACATTTATACTTACTGTAACCCTACCTGCTGCTAGACATTTGTACTTAGTAAACCTCTTTGGATAAAAGTGTCTACTAATTTACTAAATGTATCTGCTTGTTAGACTAACCTGAGTGATGGCCTCCAACTCTGCCAGGACAGCATCTTCATCTTCTTGGGATAGAGACCCTGCAAGCATCTCATCGATTTGCTGTGGAGAAGCAGGCAACGTTTTTGTAACAGAATTACAGACATAAATCAAGCCAGCGTTCGACGTTAACCATGGCCCGATGGTCCGTGGCCACCAATTGTTACGCTGTGGCCACCAGTATTCCATGTGGGTCCCCTGTGGCCACCAAGTTCATCCCCATACTGTGAGCCTTCGCCAACGCAACATTACCAACCTGACCTCACAGAAATACATGAGTATGAGCAACAGAAGCCTTCTCGCCGGCTAGCTACCGATGCGGCTAGCAGCACCCACCGCAGTACATTACGTCCTTAGATCATAGATGTGTAATGATATAGCCACTTAAACTCCTGCTTCCATTCACTCCTACAGTTTCGTTGCCGTTTCGTTTTTTGTGTGTGTTTCTGGTTCTCCTGTAAGGATCGCTTTAGCAGTTTGAGTAGGCTTAGTAAACCCATACTGCAGTAGCACCGACATATCGGTAGCCAGCAGGAGACAAGTAGTACTGTTCGCTGTAGAATGTTGAACTAAAAAGGGGAGAAGGAATAGGGAAGTTGGTGGAACTGTAAAACATATTAGCGTCCAACCTCGTCAAGGTGTGTACCTTTAATACACATTTTACTGGAATAAAACCCCATAATTTGCAGTTATTTATTGGCAACAATAAATAGTTGTTATTTCACAGTAGGAAGGAAACTTGAGAATAAAAAAAACAGACATTTCTGAGATGTATTAAGCCTCACCCTTTGGTATTCAATAGAGTCTTGGGTCTCGTCCATGATTCGTTCCACTTCCTCAATAGACATCACCTAGTGGGGGAACAGAGCAACCAACAATGAGAACTCAACAATGTCGCCCTAGGACGCATTGCATGGCAGTGTATTGGGACTCCACTATAAAAAAAAAAAAACATAATTCAGAGTTCCTACCTCGTGCATTTTCTTCAGACAGTCATTTCCAACTTTCAGCCCCTCAATGACTTTGATTTCAATCTGGGCAAACTCGAGGTCTTGGACCTACGGCAAAAAAGAGCCAATGGGAAGATTGTTGACTCCATATCTACGGCACAGGCACGTGCAAAACAGCCCGTCACACGAAATACTCACCATGCGCTCAAGGTTGCTTATCTGGTTCTCGGTCTTGTCCAGGAGTTGGTCCTGGTAGCGTTTCTTCTTCAGCAAGAGGATCGCTTTCCTGTAGGAATATTGGGTCAGGGTCTTTTTTATGCGGACAAATGAGTAACTACATTTGCATTCGGGTTTCTATGTGAGAAGACTGCAAGTGACTTTATAAAAATCAAACACAGAATGATGCGTTACTCTTTTTTGCCATCTTTCAGCAGCTGTTTGGCAAGAAGTCTCTCCTTCTCTAGCTGCAGATTGATTCTCTTCTGGTACTGTCTCAGTTTATCTCTCTGCTGTTTCAGTTGCTGAAATCCCAAGACAGACGGACACAAAAATATTATAAAAAGTATTGTACTGTATTATCCGAGAATGTAAATCACATTAATAATGTATATAAAGAAACTATTTCGATTAATGTGTAATGGTTGGTCGTGCCGAAACTGTCCCCACTACCGAAATTGCAATCTGTAAGTTCCTAACTCTGTCAGCATTGTAATATTTAATTGTTACATTAGTATAATACTTATTTCGTATGGTGTTTGCGATTTGTCTAATTAGAAAAACAAAAGTACTGCAGGGAATAGGAACCATCTTAACAGGGGATCATTTGTGGCATGACACATGTAGCTAATGTTAGCTCACTCACCAAAACCGCCTTGTCCTGCTCTGTTACTCGACTGCGCTTCTTTTTGCCAAAAATGTTCCCCATTTTGACACCACATCCCAGCTTTTGGACAGTGTCTGGTGAAATCTAAATCCTACAAGACGAAAGGTAAAATCATTATTCGCTAGTCTAAGCAGATTGCTTTCTGTTAGCCTCTAAAGTTTCAGTAGTCATGTTGTTGACAGCCCGCATCATCCATAGTCCGCCCCCACACCCGGAAGTACGGAGGCCGGGGGGTGCAATAATATGAACCAGCAGGGTCGGAGGCTGAGGTGTAGGTTCGCAGCTGGAAATATTGTCGCTTGATGAGCGTAAAAACGATAAAAAATAAATAATAATAATAATAATAAGTTGAACCACACACACGTCTTCAGACAGTTGACAATATCTTTATTTACTCAGAGAATATTTAAACAGAATATTAAAATAAAACATGATTATGATTTTTGGGTTCTGTTGGAACAAACACACACAACAAAAACGAGTTTAAGTAAAAGCTTTACAACAAAACAACATGAGAGTTACATAAACGCCATGAGAGAAACGTGTCTCTCATGAAAATAAAACATAGGTGAAAAAGTATTACTAGATTACATTACATGAGGATTAATATACAGAATTATATGAGTTTTATAGGAAAACAGCAAATCATTCATATACATAACATACCATATATTAGCATTAAAGAACGTTTAATTATAATATTTAATGCACACGTGTTACTGCTCAGTATGTTTGTACTGCAGGCTATTGCCATGGTGATGATGCACACTGCTGGACCGATAACCAGAGTACCAACAGCAACACAGACAGGACTGAGAGACAGACAGACAGACAGACAGGGGGAGAGATAGACATACAGACAGACACACAGACAGACAGAGAGAAAGGTTAGATTAAACATACTTATGACTCCTAGAACTCCTCTCCTCTCCTCTCCTCTCCTCTCCTCTCCTCTCCTCTCCTCTCCTCTCCTCTCCTCTCCTCTCCTCTCCT
>JAOEHI010053786.1:0-14792 GCA_025447815.1 Percopsis transmontana | reverse complement strand
ACAGACTAGGGGAAAACCAGGAAACAGACTTAGGGAAACCAAGAGACAGACCAGGGAACAGGCAGGGTCGTGACAGAATATGTGCTCATGCTGTGGTCTTTTAAAGAACCAGTCAGAATGCACCTGGGTTCTCACAGTAGGCCTCTGTCTCTGTTCAACAGGCCTTCAGGAAGTTTGACGAGATGAACGCCAAACTGACAGAGCAGCTCCGCAAACTGGCCAAGCAGGTTGTTTTCTTCTGCTCCTCTTTGTCAAAGCCACTCAGCCACTCCAAATATTATTCACATTGACACATTCATATGACAGCCTGACATGTCGCTGTGAGAGTCCATTGGGCTCCATTGTCCAGGGTTGGTCCATGTTTTGATTATATCCAAATGGGTGTTCAGTTTTATAGCCAGAACAAACTGTTTACATACTAGCAGAACTGAATCATTTAGACAAAACAACTTTTGCCATAAACGTCATAATTCCCGTTCCAAACAGAAGAACTGTTGTCATCTGTCTTCACTAAGGTGCAGGAATTCCGCCTGTCTCGAGATGATGAAGGTCTGAAGAAAGGCCTGCAGGACTATGAACAGATGCTGGAGAAGTAAGACACACACACACATACACATAGGTTTGGGTGCTCAACTCCCAGCTGAACGGTCCTCCAGGGTTTTATTCCTTGTGTGAGAAGTAAGCTTTGTTGTGCTGGATGCCTAACCCCTACCTGCTCCTTTATACCTATAATTGTACTCGCTGTGAGTCGCTTTGGATAAATACATCTATTCTTAATGAACACACATCATTTATTGTTGTCGAGGGAGAGGTTTGTGAGACTAGAAGGACGTGAAATATTGTGAACTATTTATGTATCCACTTAAAAGCAACGCCCTTCAACACCTTCCCCCCACCTACCATCCTCTTCGTCTGATTGGTCCGTTCTTGTTCAGGTACATTCCAGTTCTGATGGCCCAGGCTAAGATCTACTGGAACCGGGAGAACTACCAGATGGTGGAGAAGATCTTCCGCAAGTCGGTAGAGGTGTGCAATGAGCATGACACTTGGAAGCTCAACGTGGCACACGTGCTCTTCATGCAGGACAACAAGTACAAGGAGGCCATCGGCTTCTATGAGCCCATTGTCAAGAAACACTACGACAATGTGAGTGTTTGTGTGTGTGTGTGTGGGGGGGGGGGGGGGTTGACTGTTGTAAATGTTATCAACATTGGGTCTGCTGTGGAAAAGATAGCCTGGTAAAAACCATTCGCTCCACTTATCAGTCTGGGAATTCTCAATTAAAAACAAAAAGGTTACAAAACCAGTCGAATGGCCAGTCAGCATCCAGGTGGGTAGTTAAATGCCTGTGTCGGTAAAATCGTTGCAATCAAATCATAGAGCTTGCAAAGTCAGGATGGTCTTACCAGGCTATGGGAAAGTTATGTTGCTTTGTAAATTTTCTGACATCAAACGTGTAACCTGATTTTATGCTCGCTAGCTGGAGCAGTGTAACATACAGGAGTGTCCCTGCAAGCGCAAGCCCTCGGTAACACACGACTAACGCCCTTCTTTGCACATTTGTACCCACTGCAAACACTTCTCTCTGCATGTTCCCGTTCCTGCACCGCGTGATCCGGTTCAGTTTGGCTTGGCTTGGTTTGGTTTGAATTGGGTTTGGGGTTGGGTTTATGTTAGGTCAAATTAGGTTTCTTTTAAATTGGTTTGATATAATTTCTGTTTACCCTCTTCTCAAGTTAGGCTGTGTTCCTCCTCTCTGCATGATGTGTTTTTCTTTGGAAATGATTGAGTTTAGTTTAGGTTTTATTTTAGTTTATCCATATTATATTATTTTGATCAATAATATTATTATCAGTTTAGTTTGACAGCTTGAAGTGGTGTTGTTTTCCTGCTTGTACAGGAATGTTACAAAATCTGTCAATTTAAATCACATCTACATGTGATCAGTGGTTAGAGGAATTCTAATGGGACATCTCCCACATCCTGGTGCTGTCTGAAAGCTTCTCTATTTAAGTGTTTTTGTCTCTTTGCAGATCCTGAACGTGAGTGCTGTTGTGCTGGCTAACCTGTGTGTGTCGTACATCATGACCAGCCAGAATCAGGAGGTATTAAGACCTTTCTGTGCATAGACCTTCATTCCAGACTGTGATGCTGGTAGGCAGGACCAGTCTAATGAACACCACTTTTGCTAATCATGGATGTCGGTGATTTATGAACCAGTATGAAGTTTGATAACCACTCGAATGTAGTACATGTATTATATTGTTTTCGTCAAGGCACAATAATAAAAATATACTCTCCTATCACCTCACCCTCACCAGGCAGAGGAGCTGATGAGGAAGATTGAGAAGGAGGAAGAGCAGATTTCGTACGACGAACCAGACAAGAAGGTGTTCCACCTCTGCATCGTCAACCTGGTCATTGGGTGAGACAGTTACACCGACAGCAACACAGGGAAATACATAAATAAAAAAAATAAAAATCAATCAATTTATCTATAGTCTATAAAGCTTATTTTTTTCAGGACTCTGTACTGCGCCAAGGGGAACTATGACTTTGGCATCTCCCGTGTCATCAAGAGCCTAGAGCCATACAACAAGAAGGTCAGCCATCTTGTTGTCCTGCTGGGTTTTCTGACAAGTTCTTAAGGCACAGCAAGCTTTCCCCCTGCTGCTTTAGTTATCCTTGGGTCACAGGTTGCTTGGTGAGGGAGAGAGGTTTCTGGCATTTTACTGCTCCCCCAGGCAGAAAGAAACCTACGTAAACAAAACAACAAGCTTCAGACGTTTAGACTGTCTACAAAAAGGGTGTAAGGACAGAGCGCTAACAATCTTTCATGCGATATTATTTTGTGATTGAAATGGTTACAACACTCCAGATATACTTCCTATCCTGATCTGTGGGTTGAATCCCCCAGTCTCGACAAACAAACACTCCCCTTTTCAAGGAGCAAATCAAATAGTCTAAATCCAGATGCTCTACTGCGGTATGTAGTGCTGTGTATACAAGCTCCACATAGCCTGCCTGTGGGGCCTGTTTAGTTCTGAATCCAACCACAACACCAGCTCTGTGTCACTCAGCTCCAGCTGAAAAAATAAGCAGGCAAAATCCCAACATTTCTCACCACATTTTAAATATATAGAATCACATTTAGAATCACATTCAGAATATACAGAATCATATTCTAAATCTACAGCACCATATTCTAAATCTAGAGATTCACATTCAAAATCTACATAACCACATTCTAGATGTACAGAATCACACTCAGAATCTACAGAACCACATTCTAAATCTACAGGATCATATTCATAATCAGATTCTAAATGTACAGAACCACATTCTAAATGTACAGATTCACATTCTAAATGTACAGGACCACAATCTAAATGTACAGAATTGCACTCAGAATTTACGGAATCACATTCTAAATGTACAGAGCCACATTCTAAATTTACAGAATCACATACAGAATTCACAGAACCATATTCTAAATCTACTAAATCACATTCAGAATACAGAGCCAGAAATGTATAGAATCATTCCGAATGTACAGAATCACTCAGAATCTACAGAACCACATTCTAAATCTACATAATCACATTCAGAATCTACAGAACCACAATCCAAATCTACAGAATCTCATTCTAAATGTATAGAACCACATTCAAAACCACATTCCAAATGTATAGAACCACCTTCTAAACCACAGGATCCACAGCCAGCCAGACATTATTTTACACCAGAAAAGGAAAGTGGACGTGATTTTTTGGAAGTGACAGATTGCATCTTTAAAACCAGGATGTGTTGTGTAGTTAACTGTGTGTGTGTGTGTGTGTGTTTGTAGCTGGGGACAGATACATGGTTCTACGCCAAGCGCTGTTTCTTGTCCCTGCTAGAGAACATGGCCAAACACATGATTATGCTGAGAGACTCTGTGGTGCAGGACTGCATACACTTTCTAGAACACTGCGAGGGTAAGATGCACACAAACCCACACTAACATATCTGACTACAACAGTCCTAAAAAGTGTCTAAATTACTTAATTGTAATTGGAGAAAATGTCCTGAGGGAAGTTATGTTTTTTTAGTTTGAGGAATTAATTTTTTCAATACCTAAGGAACCCAGTAATTGGTTAGCAAGAACATTGATTGACCGTGGCTGACCTGAACTCACAGACGCATTCTGAGCTAATCATCTGCTCTGAACTCTGCAGCCTATGGTAAAGAGGAGCCAGCCATCATCGAACAGCCTCTTGAGGAACATCGCATCCATGCCGGCAAGAACACTGTCACCTACGAGGCCAGGCAGCTCAAGGCCCTTTTTTATGAGGTCATTGGCTGGAACCAGTGACATTATCAAGACCTAAATGCACTAGTCGTTGACATGTATCATATCAGAGAAAATCTTCACCCTGTGTGACGCTATTTATTTGAATCCAACGGCTTTGCAACAACCAAATAGACACACACACACACGCACGCACACTATTTATGTGGATTGAAATGTCCCTCCATTCTGTTTTCTATGTATGCACAGCTGTATATTTCTCACTCTTTCAGCTATTTTTTGGAAATGCACACACACCGAGACTTCATATTTGCGGCTTATTCCAGCTGGGTTGAAAATGTCTTCCCTTTCCAAAAGGTTTACATCACCCGGTGGTCTGACTAACGTCAATGCATCTAATACATTATAATGTATCGTACATAACAGTGAGTTTTATTGAAAGCTGTCTTCTTTTAAGAAGACAAATTCCTCTCCCTTTGAAAGTCCTAAGGACAGTAACAATTATTTCTTTTATTTGTTGGTTTCTATAAAAAAAATAAACTTCTATGACCAATGTCTTTCATGCTATATTGATTCTGTTTATTTCATTACAGAATGAAAGTAAATATACAGTACATGAGAAAAATAACATGTTATATCATGTCTACGACCTCAGTGCTCTGTTTCATGCAGATATAGCTGGCCAAGTAGGTTTTGGCTTGATTGCAAAATTAAAATGTTACCACATATAATTGCTGGGTTTTTAGTGGCCTTAAATGAAAAATTTACTAATTACTAACTAACAAGTAATTAGTTATCAATTAGTTATTAGCTAGTTATTAATAACTTCTAAGTGCCACGATTTGGGTGTAAGAGCATTTGATGCATGCACTCGAATCAGTCCTGCTGACGTATTTAACGTGTGGCTAGATGACAGATCACCTCTACCCTGCGGTGCTTTTGCTCGTCTGAACCTCCTACTGCTTCAGGAGAGAGGTCTCTTGGTTATGTCCTGTTCTGTCAGATAGTAGTTGAGGTAGCCTCCCAGCGCGCTCATAGCCACGCCTGTCATGTGACTGGAACAGCCATCTGACGGGAGAGAATAGGAGCAATCGCACTTAAAGGTGCACTTTAACGTTTTTTCCAACCACAAGGAGAATTTCAGACAAATCAAGATATGCCCCTTTTTAAAGTTTTAACCTCAATCTAGACTGTATTTAAAGATACGTTCAACTGTATCTAAATCACTCCAAATACACTTAAAATGGTTTGGAATCAGACCTACCTCGTAGAGTCTTCTCCCTCCTCTTAACCCTCCTGTGGGGCTGCAGCTGTTCTAGCAGTTCATCTCCAATCATCTGGGAGATGACTCTCCCTGAAAGGGGAAATGCCTGTTCACATAGCTTGTTGTTTGAGATGACATTAACGCTGCATTGCCATTGGACGTAGTACTAACCATCTCTCCCAAAACATCCCACTTGTTGGTCCTGCAACCTGAGGATGTGCTGAAGCCATTCAGCTTTGTAAAAGTCAGAGAAGCCAGCCAAACCACACAGCACAACTGTAAACAGATAACAAGTATTTCAGTCAATCGACCATATATACTGTATATCAAGTACTGTATCCATTCTAATATCAATCTTTTTATACAACTTCTACAACTTTTTATACAAATGAAATCCCTCTGCATCTAGTCATGTGTATTTCTAAGGTAATTTCCTGGAGCCATAATCTTTCTAATGAATAGAAAACAGACTGTTTTCGATGAAGATGTCCTGCATCTGTCCATGGTCCCTGACAGCCTCTTGGTTGGTCTTCATCATGTTGGAGCAGAAGATCTTCTGGTAGCTGAGCTCAGTCAGGTTGGCCCGCGAAGCTCGGAGGTCCCCTTTTAGCATGTTGGAGCAGCCTTTCTGTGGGTGGAAACACTGGTTAGGTTTGAAACTCAAAGAACGCATGCCCCTCCCAGGCTTGTGATGAGTAGATTCCTTGCATTCCTCTCTACTCCTCCCCCTACAGAACTCAAGTTAAACGGTGTGCTGGGGAGGAAAATTGGGGTTCTGGGGGCACTATAATGCAATCGAGGAAGGTGCCTTTACAAGACGGTAACACAAGGATGGAAAGTGCACAGAAACACAGTCATGGAGTTATATTCCATGACTGTGTGGACATTAATTTTGCCTATTTAGTCGGAATCATTGGCATTTACCAAAACAACTGCTGCATTATGGTTATTTTGTTGCATTCACTCATCCTTTCAGTTCTGAAAGCGTCTCTCCTCAAGTAATGTCTGGTTCTAAAGGTTCTGGTTCTGCATCTCACCATCATTCCCATCAGGAAGTAGAGGAGCTGGTGGGAGAGAGAGTAGTGCGGGCAGCCGAACAGAGTCATGGTATCTCGGCAGGACTTTGTCACAATGCAGGGGGTTCCTTTGTTTTTCCTACACAGACACATGCACACTTGACTGAAAAAAGTGAAAGCCATGTTGACACACTACAGCCATGTCCATGTCCGTGAGGTGAATCACTGCTGAGATATTCTATTTCACCACTTGATTCTTGATTTCTCTAATATAAATGTAAATTATTTTGTATACACAAAGTTTATACAAATTTTTGGTATATCGAAACCTTCTCTCTAGGGCACTTAGCCTTAACAATCTGTTTTTGGAGGCCGCAGACCAGCCGTATTAGCTGAGTTCGTGTCGCGACTGATTTGCTTGGGAAAGGGCGGTGTTACACTCTGGAAACGAGACACTGGCGTCACAAAGCGGTGTTATGTGTCTCGTTTCAGACACTCAATAGACAGACAAAACCTCAGAGCTCCTGATTTTAACACTTTTTTTGTACAGCTTCCTAAAGGGGCAGATTTGGATTAAGCCCTTTAAACATTCCCAGACATCTCTTACTAAAAATACAACACCATCCGTGTTCCTACCAGGTGCCCAGCAGCAGGGTAATGCACTTGTCGCTGAACTGTTCGTCATAACACTCAGTGCTCTGGGTGGAGGAGTACACCAGACTGGGGTCTGTGGAGCTCCACTCCTGGGGCACCACCCAAAACTGCCACATCAACACAGGCTCAAACTCTGTAAGGCGTGGATATGATAGGTGGATGAGTTGGTGGAGGTTAAAAAAAAGCTGTAGACAGCAAAGAGTAGTTTGAATGTGTCAGAAACATAATACTAATACTAATCTGCTGGTCTGAGTTGAGGTTTCATGTGTGGAACCTCAGTCTTACCCTGGTAGTATTTGGGGTCATTCTGCTTCAGGGCCGCAACAGCCTTGGCCAGGCTTTGGTCCAGACGCTTAACTAGGGCCACAGCCGTAGTGCGCTGGGCCCAGCTTAGCGGGTCGGTGTGAGGCCATGTCCGAATTGCTTCCTTGAGCTCCGCTAAAGGAAACAGCACCACAGAGCTATATTGATTCTGTTTATTGCATTACAGAATGAAAGAAAATATACAGTACATGACAAAAGTGCTCCATGTTTCATGTAGATATAGCTGGCCTGGGATCAGGCCCAGTAGGTTTTGGCTTGATTGCCAAATTAAAATGTTATCACACATAATTGCTGGATTTTTAGTGGCTTGAAAAAACAAGTATTTATTCACTAAGCATTAACTAGTAATTAGCTATTAGTTATTAGCTAGTTATTAATCAATTCTAAGTGCCACGATTGCTTCCTTGAGCTCCGCTAAAGGAAACAACAACACAGAGAAGATTCAGGCCATTTTTATCTTAACAGAACTTATTTATCTTACCATGGGGGTCACCTAATCTTATAAGAGGTCCGAGACCCCATGGATTACCAACTAATCAAGCTGATTTGTGTCAGCCCAATAATCAATATATTTTTATTTTTATTTTTTTGTGTTGTGGATTGTATGTGAAAGTAGTGTAACTAAATAGACTAAAAGTTATAAACAGCTGCAGTTACTCCCAGTATTAACAATAGATGTTTACCAAGACATTCCTAACACAACAACATAAAGGTAACTCTTTTAATGATCAACATTTTGTTATGTCAGCTTCTTCGTTTACCATGCACTCTTATAAGGGGATGAAAAGGATATTTACCCAAAAAGATAACATTAGTTGTTGAATAAATACGCTACATAGAATGCAATAAGGCACGGAAGTTTCTAACGGGACACTGCCTGCCGCTGCACAGTGAGACAGCAAAACTTATTCTGTTCTCACCCTGCAGGATGAGGTACCCGACCACGCCGTCCAGGTTAATGTTTTGGTGCTCACTCTCGAGGAAGGATGCGCCCTTGGAGAGGCTGCTCAGGATGTCATCTATGACCTCCTCCTGCGACGCAGTGGCCGCAGCAAGCGCAAGGATGACGACGTAGTGAAACCGGCTCATATTCAGCTCGATCCCGCAATAAAATCCCGTTATATAGTGTGTAGTCTCGAGTCGCCTCTCCTTCAGGAGGTCAAGGTTCTCCTCTTGTGAAGGGTCCGGCTGGCGCAGAGGATATGTCACGTGACGTTTGCAAGAGTGGTTGTTTTGATATAAAGAAAATAAAGTTGACATTTTATCGACAGAAGACGTTACTTCGTGTAAACAAGGCTGTAAATACCGATACACACTAATATGTTTTTTTTACGGCCTGGCGAAAGAAGGCGATTTGTTTTTCAGTCAGCAGAATAATAATGGAACACAGCCTACTGCATTACACGTTAAACCTTGGTATTTGGTATTATGTCTTTTTAGGTGGCATCAATTGAGGTAGTCTTAGTGTTGCTATTAAATTATTCTACTTAGTATCCTTATTGCTGTGGTGGCCAAGTGTGCTTGTAGTTATAGTAGCGCTGTGGTAGACTATAATTAGGTCTAGGCTACCCGTTGTGGTGTAGTGTACTACTTCCAGCAGTGTTACAAAATTGTTGTTATACTGTTACATATCAGTAGGCCTACTGTAGTGATTATAAAGTTGTACTTCTAGCTGTAGTAGCCTATGTGATATTACGATAGTGCTAGTGTTTTGTGGCTGTCACTTTAAAGTTGGAACGCCTATTCGTGACGTCAAGCGGAACAACAACGATGGCGGACTTCATGTCTCCGCTCACTGTTTCTACTGTGTTTGGGGGCTTTGTCGCATTATTTTATCTAACCGGTGTCAACTCAGCATGGTACATCGTCTGGTTTGTTGTTCTCATCTTGGGCGTGTCGCTGTTATTACGGAAATCGCGGCATCGAGACGCACAAACGGACCGGCGTGTGTGTGTACTTGTACTGGGGGATATCGGACGGAGTCCTCGGATGCAGTACCATGCCCTGTCCCTCAGCAGGCACGGATTTAGCGTTGCTTTTGTTGGCTTCTTAGGTAAGACGCGACAACACCTACACGTCATGCTGCCGCTGAAATCCTGGCTCTCGTTTGTAGGTTCAAGTCTGATGTTATTATACAATTTTTTCAGACACCAAACCACATCAGGGCATACTGGAACATGAGAATATCACGATCGTTCCTATTGCTGAAGTCAAAGGAATTCGAGGTGACTGTTGTAGTCTTTACAACACTGCCTGTCTGTAGAGTCTACAATCTACAGTGTAACTGTTAGACCTTTAACTTAGGTCAGTAATATTGTTGTGTTAACATTTCAGTGGGTCCCAGAGTCCTTACATACGTGACAAAGGTGATTCTACAGGCTGTCCAGCTTTTCTGTGCGCTGATGAAGATCCCTTTACAGTCATATATTTTGATGCAGGTTTGTTCTGTGTGCACTGTGCGATGTGGCTGCATGTCTGTAACATAGATAAGACACATTTGTAGCTCACTGAGCTATAGGCTAACTCTAAAATTATAGATCTATAGCTAAGACCAACCTTCTGAGTCCTGTGGGCAAGAACTTCTCATCTTCATCTTTACACAGTCTGGAACTGAATTGCTATCAATCTGTTTGTTGTGATCCATTGATTGACTGATTGAAGAAAGAACACACACGGTTTGTATTCAGAATCCCCCAGGCCTGCCCGGTATCGCTGTGGCATGCCTTGTGGGCTGGCTGCGTGGCACCAAATTGATCCTGGACTGGCATAACTATGGCTACACCATCATGGCTCTCTCCCATGGTGACAGACACCCTGTCGTCAGGCTCGCTAAGTGGTGTGTATTTGTTACCTAACATTGCTGTGCTGCATTTCCTCACAGGATTTTACAAGAATTGTGCTTTTAATGAATAGTGTCAGTAACCAGTAAAAATAAAAGATGTATTTTTTTTAGATGTATCAATATTGATAAGCCTGTCACAAATGCATTGCGCCAAGCTACATTTTGTAAGGTCACGAAATATCTGTCTAATATGTTGAAATTAACATTTTAAATCTAATTATCTCGTAATTAACTAAATTAATGTGCATGCATATATTCTTTCCAAGCATGTTTATAATGATATTTTATTATATGCTATAATATATTTTATGCTAATAAAAGAACTGGTAGGCTTGTGACCCTACCCTAACCCTAACCCCCTTTTTTGGGGTCACAGGCCTTGTTGAATTACTGCTTTGTACCTTAACCATTTCCACTGTCTTAGGTATGAACACCTGTTTGGCCCTCTAGCCACTCACAACCTGTGTGTTACCAACGCCATGAAAGATGACCTGAAGGAGAACTGGGGAATTCGGTAGGATTGTGTGCTTTTCTCTTCACTCATGGCAAGTGTTAATGACACTGTCCCCACAGGTTGAATGGCTGTCATTATACAACCCCCCCCCCCCCAAAAAAAAACTATACCACAAATATAATTTTAAAGGCAAATAAAGTAAGATTTACACATTAAGTATTCTCATTATACTCAATGGGTCAAATGTAGGCTAAGAGGTGAAAATTAATAACAATACGTTAAGACCTGAGTAAAATAATAACTCACAGACCTGGTTGTTGTAGGGCAATCACGCTGTACGACAGGCCGCCCGCCATGTTCAGAGAGACTCCAGTCAGACTCCAGCATGAACTGTTTGTCCGACTGGCCAGGACTTACCGTCAGTTCCAAGCCGGCACGTAGGTGTTCTATTTTCCACTCCATATTCATCTACAGATCTGTCATTCATTACAATGACTACGATCATTAAAAAGCTAATTTACCCTATTTTAGAATATAAATACTAGAATGTTTCCATGCATATACATTCCACACACATAAGCACACACTGTGCATTTGTGCTATAGGTGATGCTATATTGTGTCGTTGTCAGGGATCCTCGACTGGAGGGTGATGTGGAGAGGTCTGTGTTCTCAAGCTGCGACCTTGCTGGCGACATTGTGACCTTGACCCCAGGACGGCCTGCTCTGCTTCTGAGCAGCACCAGCTGGACAGGTTGGGAGCAGTGTGTTGATAGGGGGATTATGAACACCCAGACACTATTTACCTGTACTACTGTATATACATTCTTTGTTTCTTGTGGAATGAATTTAACTTTATCATTGCACACATTTATAGAGCATAATTTTCATTATTACAATCTAAAACGTATTACTTAATACCCCTGGAGGGTTGATACAGTTGTCATGTCCTGATTTGTATTCTATCCTCCTTTCGTCCTCTTTTAAAACTCTTAGATCAGCTCTTAGAATATTAAGCACTTTGCTGGAATTTAGGCTGCTAGCAATTAATGACTGTGAGGAGTGAATGATAACTTTCGAGTGAAGTAACCTTATGACATGATGCTTGTCCCTGTTATTTGCTTGCTGGTGGTTTACCAGTTTAACTCTTGACAAATGTAATTGTAAGTCGCTTTGGATAAAAGCGTCTGCTAAATTCTGTTAATGTAAATGTATTTGTGAACTTCACATTCGTGTTCTTTATGCAGAAGATGAAGATTTCTCCATCCTTCTGAAGGCTCTTGAAGGTAGGGGATGCTTAATGGTGCTCCATATTGGCATGGTTACACAGGGATTGCGTTTGATTCGTTACCCTGGTCTTGTTGCTTCTCCACAGAGTACGAAGGCTTCATTAAAGAAGGGGACCCCTTACCTTCTGTGGTGTGTGTCATCACAGGTACTTCATCACAGGTGCTCCTCTCTCACTGAGAGAGGAGCACCAGTTTATACAAAAGTGAAAAGGCACATAACACTTACAGGGTGTCTGCAGGTATGGTTAAGTTAAATTAAAGCTATTTTAAGACCTTTTAATGGCACTTGAAAGCGTAAGATCTGTTTTAAAATAACTGTGCAGGTTAACTCACTGAATACTTATTTTTAATTCTTATTATTTATACAGTCACTGCCTGTAATTTGACAGGAATCAAATGTTAGCCTTTTGAAACCAAGTTTAAGAGAGGTTAACGCTTTTTAAGGTCTTTTTTATTATTTTTATTATTAGACTTTTTAATTACCGGCAGACACCCTGAATACAGTCTATATGTTACCGTAACAGCCTGGTTCGTAAAGGAATAGTGGGTAGGATATTTATTTTACACATGACGTATAAAACCTGAGTATTTGGCCTACAATTGCCATGAAATATACTTTCCACAAATTAATTTTAACTTTTGTGTCCGTTTTTTCAGGGAAGGGTCCTCAGAAAGATTATTATAGGAAGTTAATAGATGAATTGCATTTGGCGCATGTGCAGATCTGTACACCCTGGCTGGAGGCAGAAGATTACCCAGTCCTGTTAGGTCTGTCTGGCACAAACAAACACACAGTACCCTCCTGGCTGACTTTGGAGTACAATTGTCTGACCTCTACAGTATACCTGTAAGTGTGTATGTGTATTAACCCTCCTTTATTTACCCAGGCTCTGCAGATTTAGGCGTGTGTCTCCACAAGTCTTCCAGTGGTCTAGACCTTCCCATGAAGGTGGTTGACATGTTGGGCTGCTGCCTGCCTGTCTGTGCTGTTTACTTCAGCTGGTAAACAAACATCCAACATCTAAACATTAAAGTCCGGTATTTTAATACATAGAGTAAAACTGTGCGGCATTAGTGTTCCAATCACCGTGAAATCCCTCAGCGAGAGGAACTACATTTAGCAGGGGATACACAGACAGTGTCATCCCTGCTCTCGATTGTGTCTTTGTTGTTTCTTTCAAGTTTACATGAACTAGTGAAACATGAGGAAAATGGCCTGATCTTCACAGACTCCCAGGAATTGGCCCAGCAGCTTAAGGTGAGAAAAGAGGGTCTTTGATTCCAGTTTAAGTCATTTAAAGCTTGCACATGACCATATTAATTTGCTAATGTATGTATCCCCAGTGGTCATTAACTAGTCTGCTGCCTGGCCTAGTGTTGGCTTGATTGGAATTAGCTGCTTTAGTTCATGACTAGAGCAGATACATGGTTAGTACTCAGTCAGACAGATACATCTGCCCTCTCTTCTCTCTCAGTCCCTGCTTTCCAGCTTCCCCAGCAATGAGGGACGACTGGGAGCCTTTAGGAGGAACCTCCGCGCCGCCGGAGGGCAGCGCTGGGATCACAACTGGGACCAGAATGTCCTTCCCCTGATCACTGGGACAAATAGTTCCGATCCCTAAGTCAGTCCTGGAAAATGCAGTAATGAATGTCAAGATGGTGAATAACTGAGATATAACAGTTATCATGCTGTTTGGTAGGGGTTTAGCCTAGATGTGATGGTAGTGAAAGTCAGGGGTTTGACCAGTTACAATGGCAAACAGACATAAAGCACTTCACAAGTGGACATTAATGCAGCACTACATGGGGATTCAATGGTCATGACATTCCTGGTTGTCGACCCGTGCAAAGCTAATGATTCCAAAGTTAAATCTTGAAATCTTTTGTATTTTGTGAATTCATTTATGAAAAAGTTTTTTTGTAAATAAAAGTTTTATTCTGCTACAGTAGTGGAGGTAGTACTGTGTCAGAAGTGCAGTTTAATCAATTCTATGACGGAGGCTCTGCTGTACGGGAACACATGGCTGACTGCTCCTGTAATGACATCATGCCTAATTCCGGCACTTTCTGAGGAAAGAGAAAGTAAAGAAACAATCACTCAAGCATCATTAATTGTAATCATAATCATTCAAGATAGCTTAGTTATTTTAGTTATTGATTTTTAAGACGTCCCAGCTGGTTGTTACCTAGCTGATTTTTGAAGAAGTTGTATGTGTCTGGGTTTCGTATTGTTGAGGAAATGAGGACCTCGGGGGGGCCTTCCTGAGAGGGACACCTCAGAATCCTGGACAGCAGCTCCACCAGACAGCCTATAATGTCTGGGTCATATACCACATCTGGCCACAGACAAACACAACCACCCTTACAGGCCAACAACCTTTATACGGTTTAGTACAGTGGTGTCAAACTGAACTACGAAGGGCTATGAATATGCGGAAATTGATTCTAATAACTACAACAGGGCTGTGTTACAATGCATTTTTCATTTTGTGACATTCACAGAACTGAAGCGATAGTGTTGTGGTTTAGAGAACATAATCAGAACGTCTGATAGAACACCAACAGCTAACGAAATAAAGGAGTTCTACACTCACCTAAAGGATTATTAGGAACACCATACTAATACTGTGTTTGACCCCCTTTCGCCTTCAGAACTGCC
>JAOEHI010053785.1:0-10577 GCA_025447815.1 Percopsis transmontana | reverse complement strand
TTGTCAAATTTACAGCTGTACTAACCACTGAAAGGGACTCGAGATGGTGCAGCCTGTCGAGGCTTAACAGCGGGAATTGTAAGACACCCATTTCCTGGAATGCAAAACCACTGGGTATTATCTGAAGTGACACCGGACGGTCACGTCACCTGACATTTGGACGTGCAATAAAAAAAAACAGGAGTTTGTGTTTGCGTGTGTGGGAGGCGGGCTCCAGGTACTTGCTGTGCGTCTCCTGTATCCAGTTTCTGGATGCTGGGCTAATCTCATTGAGACTGGTCACATCTTACGCTACTTATATTGCATATAGTATATTGTACATTGCATTTTTTCCACACCGCTCCTTTAAACATGTCATGTATATTGCATTTTTGACATTTCTGTACAAAGTATGTGTGCGTGGATGTCATACGTCTGTGTGCCTATGTGTATGTATGTATAAGCTATTGGACACCTTAATTTCCTTCTGGATAAATAAAGTACCTCTTTCTCTATCTCTATCTTAAGCTCCTTTCAGACAAGTCTCCGGCCAACATCTTTCTCAGCCCGCCGTCGCTGAAGTGCACACCTTGCACAAACTCTCCCTCAGTAGTCCGGGTTAGCATGACAAACGCACGCGAAGGCAATGGCATAGCTAATTGAAACATAATTAAAAGAATTGCAGCAGTAGCTGAACAAGGTGTGCAAATGTTCCATCTTTAGACTTGTTGCAGCCACTTTTTTATTATCCGTTCTGGACTATGGTGATCTTTTATTAATGCATACCTCTGCTCAGTGTCTTCATATGGTTGAGACAGCTTACCATGATTACTTGAGGTTCAGTACCAACTGTAAAACTCTGCCTCAACACCGAGTTATACTCTTAGGTAGGACGGTCTGCTCTGGCCACCCGTAGGCTCCGACATTGGTACATCTTTATAGATAGACAAGGCAATTCTTGTTCTGCACCCATACTACTTAGGCGTCTTATCACGCAAAAAAGGGCCGGACACTACTCGCGTTCTCAAGACTAATGAATCTCTTTAAATTCTTTTAAATCCGAATGAAAGAATTAGAGGCAGATTTTTTACGATGTCAGTGTCAATTTACCTGGTTATGAAACTAACTCCTAGAAATTTCTCCTTTGTGTTTTCTGTCTGTAACTATGTGTTTTTTATCTATGCTCTTGCCTGTCTTGGCCAGGTTTCTCTTGAAAAAGAGATTCTTAATCTCAATGGGACTCTACTGGTTAAATAAAAGGTTTTAAAAGATCCAAGGCAATCACAGTAGGAAATTGCTACTGTGATTGCTGCCACTCAAAAAGTGGCAGAAATTTTAACTTTAATGACTTGAATAAAGATGCCCCACGACCCACCTTGGAGTCACTTGGAGTCACCCAAAAAGAATGAAATTATTGTTAATTCAAAAATGTTTCTTTAAAATCAATCCCACATTTAACTGCTGATTAAAAAACACATCAGGGATTCCCAACCTACTCTTTCAAATGCCACAGCGCTCGTGGACACAGTGAACTGGGTGAAGCTAAAAGAATCCACTTCACATCTAGCTGAAGGAAAGCAACTCTAAACTAGCGGCTGAGTAGGTGGCTTTGAGCAGTGCGATTTAGAGAGGGACAACCAATTCACCAGGTGAGTACACAAACACAGAGATAAGATCTGGAACACAGAAGTAGGGCAAAAGGCAGCAAAAGGGTAAAAAGAGCAATTTCACTATTAGGAAAACAAACAGGAGCTGTGAGACAAAAAAAGCCCAAAATAAATATAGCGAAAATAGAGAAGGGTAAATAAATAAATAAATACATAAATAAAGAATAAAAAGGAAAGCTGGGCGGTGCAACAGAAGATTCATTCAAAGGCCCAGACAGATGACTGTAACCGATAACATGTCTTCTGACACATTAGGACGAACGGGAGACAAGGAATGAAAAGGAGGAAGAGGAGAGAAGATAGAGAGTAGATCCCTGAAGATCCTTTCAAGACAGAGGTCAAGAACCGTTCCCCGTTCCGTGGCACAGCACATCCAGCAGCCACGGAGGATCACGTATCCACGTCCCACGGTTCCTCCCCGGGCTCTCACTCTAGTGCCATGCAGCACTTAAAAACAGGCGTCTGTTTTGCATCACGCCTTCCAACTGACCTTGTCGAAGTCTGCGGCAGACAGAAGCAAGGCAATACACCAGTGAAAGACAAGAGAGTTCTTGGGGGTGGGGTTGCGGATGACAGCAGGCTTGTTGGATGCACATGTTTCTCTGGCGGATAAATAAGTGAGAGTAGGGTGAGACGGTGGAGGAGTCAAGGTGGGGCAGACAGGAAGAGGGCGGGGCTGGGTCATTTTGCCATGGGAAACCGGGTCGTTGGCTCCGCCAGTGCTATTGCAGGAATCCCCTTTTAAAAAGAGAAGCCTCTCCAGTCTATACCTTCCACATGAAATCTCAGACCCTAACGCAGAACGGATTCTAAAAAAAAAAAAAACGAAACAAGACGGTGAAAACCAGTTTGGGACTTGGCAAGCAAGCAAATAATCTTTGCATCCCTAAATGAGACATTATAGGCCTAAAATAAAGTTCCTTTAAAACATTTTATTGCAGGTGAATATAATAAAAACTATTGTTAAAAAAGGATCATCGTAATAAATGAGCTCCCTGATCCTGTCTGCACTCATGCAACCAGAGAAAGGAATGTCACACTCTTGCGTTCCCACAGTCCTCCGAGAGGCCCGCTAGGAACAAAGACAGGAACAAAATCCTCGACTCCACTTTACGCCGCATTCATTGGCAGCCACTTATGATATTCTGCTAAATGAATAACTACTAGAGACGGCAGAAAAATGGCATGAAAGTAAACAACATTTTTGTACATTTATGTATTTGCAAATTAAGAGAGATTACTCAAACCATAACCTAATGGAAACTCCGCTCTGGGGAGGTTAGGGTTAGCTACAGATGGGGCTTCCCTGCCTTGCTCAATGACACTTCAGCAAGGCAAGGCAAGCTAGGTTCTACCTTTAATAAGCAGCACAGCCAACATAAGGTGAAAAGATAAATCCCCTACGAAGGATTGATATCCGAAATAAAAAACGAGGCTATAGTCCTAGCTTGTCACCTGACTTTTGGCGAGAGACTGTATGGAAGGCGTGTGGGACTGTACGTTGATGCGTTCGGGATGGCAGAAAGACAAGTGGCCCGTGGGAGACACAGATTTATGAGCTCAGCTGATGGTGGCGACACTTTGATGTCACTGCCTCCTGTGCGGAGAGCCCAAATGAGCTGACCTTTAAAAGAGCTCTTACTCAGGCCCACAGCAGCAGATCCCACTTTACACCAGTGGTTCTCCAACTGTGGGTTGGGACCACGCGATGGGCTGCAAGTTAAATTACATAATTACAGTATAAATCACAGTATTTCTATAGTAGTCATTATTTCAACCCCTCAACACAAATTGGCACTCTGCGTTTCCAGGTGTGTCAGTCACCGGCCTCTGTGTTCAAGACACTAGAGGGGGGAAGGCGGGGGGGGGAAGAGAGAGAGACCCTTAAAGTCTGCATTATTAATGAATTTATTATTTAATAAATATTTCCTGAGCAGTGGCAGTGAGCAAGCAAGAGCGAGAACCCTCTGGGCCCTAGCGGCACACATATGGCCGTGACCCTGGTCCCTCCGCCATGTCAGCCAATAGAGCTCCATCAGAGGACGGACACACACACGCACACACACACACACGCACACACACACACAGAGAGAGGGGAATTGGAAGGGGGGGGGGATCACAAGCAGCAGATTAGCCCTGGAAAATTGATCGCTCATGAAAGCCATCACCCTTCCTCCCTTGTCCCTACCAGAAACCATTCGTGGGGTTCATCTATTCATCTTTCTCGGGCGATTTATGCCTGCAACGTAGCTACGCCGGCTGCAGTGCCTTCATCGTATGCTTAACAGGGAGTATCGTGGACCAATTATCTTTGATACACATCCACGGCCCCGCCAAGACCAGCTGAGTGAGAGCTCAGGCCAAGTAAACCTCAAGTGAGCCAAATAGTCTCTCCAGGGGACACTTAGTGGATCAAAATCTTTATTTTTAGTTTAAATTTTATTTTTATTTTTTAAAGCAGGTTGATGTTCAGCTTGGTGTGCGTTTTTCAAGAGTTAAATTTTTTTAAATTTATAAAAATAAAAATAAAAATCACAGACTGACCAAAAGATAGTTTTGCTAAAGAAGTCGACTTTATGACAAAAAATTTGTTAATTTGGGTAATTGCTTTTAAATGCAAAACTACAAGAAACTCTTGTTTTCTCCTAAAATTGAGGTACAAACTCTGGTGGATAACGTTGATAACAGCTAATAACATACTTATATAATATATATACACAATATAATAATTTGTAATAATTTAAGGTGCGGTTATTTCAGGTTAATATTTGTAAAAGCTTGCGTTAGTATTAAGGGCTGTAAAAAAATTTACACAAAAAAAAAAAAAAAAAAAAAAAAAAAAAAAGCAAATTTAGCTGATTTCGTAGTTTGTATACAAAGATTATGCGCGTACAAAAATTACGGAACATGAGAGGCCGTCCATGTAGGTAGTCCACAGACGTTTTTCCACTGTCTACAAAAAAGGAGTTGGTATGCTTTCAAAAACATCGAACATAAATAAAAATGGATGGCCAGATAGAACTAACAAAGCGGGACAATACAAATTCTTCATCATAATTAGGGATGTCGCAATCAACTTTTTTGGTATCCCGATCCATTCAATATTTATAGCTACCGATTCCAATTCGATCCATTAATATTTTAATATAGTAGGCCTATGACTGTACCATACTATTATATCTACATCCTGTTTCCATCTTTTGTAATGTACTGAGAGAAACTTTACTAGGTAGCAAACTCTGTTGTGAATTAAAATAGTTAATAAATGATAGAATTGATAAGAATTCATTGATAAGTGATCAGAATTGATAATGGTAAGATATATTGGTTAACAGAAATGTGTAAGTATGATTGACTTGGATATAATCTTAAATATTTATATATTTAATTGTTAACGTACTGTTGGTATATTATTTAATGATATTTTATTTTGAAGTAAAAACTCTACTTACTACTTCCTGTTTGGACTGCGAGTAG
This sequence comes from Percopsis transmontana, assembly GCA_025447815.1. Lineage (NCBI taxonomy): Eukaryota > Metazoa > Chordata > Actinopteri > Percopsiformes > Percopsidae > Percopsis > Percopsis transmontana. The sequence continues at coordinate 5,454 of JAOEHI010053785.1, read as the reverse complement.
CAGTAATGTATCCAGGCGACCAATAAGCATATGCGTTATGGTTTATTATCTTGTGTTTTTATCGTGCCATTTTTTTCTAGTTTCAATAAATGCTTTTTGGAAATGTTTTAGAAATGCTTCTGTGTCACTTTATTAAAGCTTCCACTACAAACTAGTAAGGTGGTCTCTTGTTATAAAGTTCTGGGTTAGCAGTGTCTGAAATGTAGTGTCGGGAGGGTAGGACATACCATGGTTCCATAAACTGGCAAAAGCCTATGTTCTCTACCACCTAAATTGGCTAGTCATCCAAAGAGATAAATTAATAATGATTTTCTCTGTCTTTTCCTAGCTGTCTCGACTAAATTTCTCGTCTTTTCAAGGCACTCTCCAGTGAAAGCTGCATTGGTGCATACTTTCGTCTGAGTAAGCTTCACTTTGCAGGGAGCTGTTGGGCTGCTTTGAGTAAATTGGACACACAGAAATGGATTGGGCAATCATAATCACTACAGATACTGTACATTTTACAGCCCTCTCACCAAGCGCAGCTTATTGGGTGTAACACATCGGCATGTGTCAGCATCATTTATGTTTCGTCACACAGGTCTGGCAGGTCTTCATCCAAGGGAGCATTTATTTGAAATTTAGAAAATTGCTTCCTGAATTGGATATGAGGAGGAGGAAATTGTCTCGTGGCGCGAGAGCTGAAGAACCCCGTGTCCATTTTAGAGACTCAACGATGACGGATGCTAGCTCACGCCTAGGCCAGTCCAGGTGCCCTGGCTCTCCAAGATGTCCCTAAAACAAGTGGCTACAGCCTTTTTTTTTTTTTTGCACACGCCCTTTTTCAAAACAACGTGCTGGCTGCCTGCCCATAAGGTTAAAAGTCCGCTGTTACACAGATATAATAATGGAAGACATTTTTACTAAAGTAAACTACAATGCATTTAACTGGAAAATACAGACAACACAATGTGGGGGAAATGTCAACAAGAGACATGAGCTGAAGGGGCAAAGATTAACCAGGTCAGTCCATTTAAAAAATAAAAAAAGGGGGGGGAAAAGCAGACAGACAGATATTTTACACAAAGGTAAGATTATAACCAAATGAAATACAACATTCTGCACGGCAATTCTGCATTCTGAAGGCTGTGGTTGACACAGCAAAGCAATTTCAAGTGCTATAATCTTTACAGTGAATATTTTGGCTGGCAACATCCTGAGCCTACTGAAATATGCCCTTTGGGAAAGGATATTTTGCCCTGGGGTCCACGCCAGGAGTGTTGTGATTGAAATCATCGCAGGAGTGTAGATGGGCAAAAATATTTTTTTTTAAAAAATGAGCAGAGCAAGATTCCAAATTCCAGGAATTCTTGCACAGCAGAAAGAAAAAAAAAACAATTCGCATTCCAATTCAAACAAGCTCCCAGTAAGCTTTAAAACCAGAGCCAACCCCCCCAGTCAATTCCCCAACAATGCATTGCTCCTCAAAGGGAGGAGGAGAAACACATTTCAAGCGGGCTTGTCCAATTCCCTGACCTACCAACATGCGCACGCACACACACACGCACACACACACACTCTCTGACCCAACATGTAGTAATGAGGACCAGGACCAGAGTGTGCGGCTCTGGTCCTGGTGCCCCCAGGGACCACAGCAGTGAGATGGCTCGCTGATGACACACCCCGGGTTTGCAGGCGGCCCTCCCCTTGCCTTTCCACGTTCCCCCAACAATAATGGCAGCCAATAATCTGAGGTGTCGGCCTCGTTTGGCCCCCTTAAGTAGAGGAGGTAGACTATTAGACAATTAGATCATTTATCAGACGCTTTTATCCAAAGCGACTTACAATTACATGGTGCTATTACATGACCTTCTGGCTGGGAGTCCAACGCCTAGACCACTAGACTATCCTGCCCCCAGGAGGTAGGGTGAGGAGGTAGGGTGAGGATGTAGGGTGAGGAGTAACGCTGACCAAGGCATCTTAAAGGTGTTGTTTTATTAGCAACGGGAGGAGGGTATTTGCATAAGGAGTCATGCCTACGCTGTACCACTGTCAAGAAGTTAAAAGAGAGGGAGATTACTGGCAGGCCGGCGTACGGAAATGGCATTTGCTCAAAATTAGAAGACTTTCAGGGGCGGCTAAATCTAATGAGCGTGGAAAGAGGCGTGGGGTGGGGTAAGTGCGGGCGCCATTTCGGCTCCCGACATGAAAGAGCAGAGAAAGAGAGAAAAGGCAGATTATCTCGTTTACCGCCAACATTGCACTCAAATTCCCTAGACGAATAAAAAAAAAAGAAAAAAAAAAGAAACAATAACCTCAAGTGATAAAGAGGAGCAGGGTGGTGAAAAAGGCACCGACATTTGTCACATCCCAGCTGAGAACTCAAGCCGGGCTGGCGTTTGTCGATTCACACCTTTGCCACTGGAGGCCCCGGGAGAGTCTACCTAGTACAGCCAAGCTGTCAATCATTGCCCGTGCCGTCTGGTGCTAGACACCCACCCACCGCCTCCGGGGAAAGTGTGTGTGCGTGTGTGTGTGTGGGGGGGGGCCTAGCTGTGTCCATTCCCCCAGAGATGAGACAACACAGGTTCACGGATAAAGCTAACAAGGCAAAGGTCCTGACATGAACACACACACACACAAACACACACACACAGAAGAGCCACAGAGGGATTGGGAGGGATGCTAACCTCCAGTAGAGGTTGCTCTGCTCTGCTTCACTGGCAGTGTCTCAAGGCTTCAGGGAGGATGGGGGTGGGGAGGGGGTGTCTTCCATCACAGAGACACAGAGGGTGCGAAGCAGCTTCCAAAAGAGGAAGCGAAGCTTGCACCACCCACCCAGACATCCTGGTGCCCCCCACAAGACAAGTGGAGGAGCACGGGTGCCGTTTGGGGTCGCGGCCCATATCATCAGCTGCCTTTACTGCCCCATTTCTCCCGGGGCTCCTGTGCAATTTATAGTTTTACCTTATATGTGAGAAGCAACCGCTTTGAACTGTAGAACACCATTCATCATTTCACAAACGTTTAACGTTTTTTCTAAAAGACTTTGGCACTGGAATCCCCCACATATGTGGTGGTCAATATTCAATTATCTCATTTCCAACCCCTTGGGGGGGGGGGGGTCATAATAAGGTAACATGATTAATCCTCCGCACACTGCTATGGGAACAGCAACAGTTTGTCCCAACAGTGCCCAAACATAGATTACCCAACATCAGCTACTCACGGCGCAGACACACTCCATTAGGAAGGTCGGGGGCCAGACGTTTCAGGCTATTAGCAGGCCCCGCTAGGCCTGAACGAGATGCCCACGGCAGCCTTTAGCTGCCATTCTGAGTCCACTTCAGGCACAACGTCCCTTAATGAAGGAGGGGGGGCTGACGACCGGCTGCGCGGGGTTCCGTCTCCGCGGCGGAGCGCATGAATAAAGATGGCCTCCTGCCTCCTCATCCACCGCTGAAGAGCGGGACCGTGGAAATTAGAGGCGGGGGAGGGGAGGGCAGGGGCGACAGCGCGCCACCCAAGCGACGCATTTTGCCTCGTTTCCGCATGGTTTGTTGGCTCGCTCACCCCCCCCAGAGTGAAGTCACGGGAGAAAGGAATTTCCACTTCCAGTCACCGCTCTGACCTCGGGGGACAAACGACGGGCCTCGGTAGCTTACTGGTTCTGAGTCACTAGCGAGTGCCAAGCGCTGGCTCATCTACCGGCGGGCAGGAGCCACATACACCCGTTGGTAGTCATTCACACACACCCTTTACCAGCCACCCAGCCGCCCCCTCTACACACAGGGGAAGTTCAGAGTGCTACGCAAAGTCCTCCAGGAAGCTGGGAGTTGGCCTGCAGGTGTAGGCAGAGCCAGCCTGGCTGGGCCGTCCCGCAGCGCCAAGCGGTGGGGACACAGAGTGGGGGCGCGAGGAAGGAATCGGATTACAAAAGACTTCCGCCTTACAGGGCCTCGCCTCCATGTCATTACGTCTTCCTGGCGCAGCCCGTAAACATCCCCGACGGGGAGCGCGCCCTTCACACACACCGCGCGCCCCTCTCCGCTCTCAAGGGCCTCGACAACCTTGAGAGAGACGCAGGAGATCAGTTGCACACTCAGGGAGCCCCTTTTCAAGAGATCGTCTGGGAGGCGCGGAGCCTGTGTGCAGACGGACGGAAGGCCTTCACAGAGTTACAAGCTGGGGAGGGGGGGAGGGGGGGGACGTACCTGTGAGCTCGTGGTGGATGAGGTCGGCATAGTTGGGGTCGTCGCCCCACCAGAAGAGCCACAGCTCCCTGCGGCCCGGCCGCTGGCTGCGACGCCACACCCCGAGGACGTCCGCCTTCAGGCAGCGGCTGAAGCTGCACAGGATGGGGTCCTCCTCCGTCACCGGGAAGAGGATGGGCGCGGAGGTGGGGCCCTGCCACACGTACCGCTTCCATTTGATCCCCGTCAGGTCGGCCTGGGGGGAGGGAGAGAGAGAGAGAGAGAGAGAGAGAGAGAGAGAGAGAGAGAGAGAGAGAGAGAGAGAGAGAGAGAGAGAGAGAGTTACTGAGAGAGTCGCTGCTTCAGAAGCCACTCAGCACCTGGGAGTAAACGCGCTGAGCGCAGTTTAAAGAGCGGGTATTAATCCTCTTTTATGGAGCAGTTCCTCGCCCACCCAACACTTGTGACAAGAGGGAAGACACCCAGGCAGTGAGACCCGGAGAGCAGATTAGAGACTGAAAGAAGGGGTGGTGGTGGTGGTGTGTGTGTGTGTGTGTGTGTGTGTGGGGGGGGGGGGGAATGTTAGCTCTTGTGTGTGAATACAAAGATATTACCCTCACCCCTTCTGCCACAAAACAAAAACAAACATTTGTTCGTTTCGTGTTTTTGCTGCAGACTGTGTGCTTATGCCTCAAGTGCTTCCAATAGCAGCAACAACAGTAATATTAGAAGTGCGAATAGTGAAAATACAAAAGTCAACAGACAAGCAACCAACCCCAATTCTGGTAAATGTGGTCTCACCATCTTAATCCTCATTAATGGAGCGCTGGGAGGTGACGGCTAGGGTGTGTGTGTGTGTGTGTGTGTTGTGGCACTGGGTTGCCTGGCTTTTATTGAGAGAACAAAACAGGGGGGGGGGGGGAGCCATATAGGCAGTAAATCACTGACGGGGGTTATTAAGTGTTAAAGCGGAACACTGCACTGCGCTGCCAGCCGACACCACTGCTCATCAGCCGAGCGCTGACAACACACAACACGCGTCTTACAGATGCACGGGCAGGCGGATCGCTCCGGTGAACGCCACGGAACGCGCCGTGCCGTGGCGTGCCACGGGCCCTGTAGCCTCGTTTCTGGTTCATTCCACGTTTAATGTTGTTCCTTCAATGCAGTGTTGGCAAGCTGTCATTCACCAACACCAGCCAAATAATGAATGTTACATCTCGGGGGGGGGGGGGGGCTGCCATAAACCGAGGGGCGGCGAGGGGTCGCCTACCCTGAGCAA
>JAOEHI010053784.1:3069-14794 GCA_025447815.1 Percopsis transmontana | reverse complement strand
CTGTGGGTCTTAATACTGTAACTGTACTCACTGTAGGTCTTAACACTGTAACTGTACTCACTGTGGGTCTTAATACTATAACTGTACTCACTGTGAGTCACTTTGGATAGCAGCGCCTGCTAAATAACCTGATAGATGTGTGTGTGTGTATATATATATATTTATATATATCTGTACTGACCTCCCCCACGATGCCTTCCAGTCAGCGGGGAGTCCCCCTGCCTCCCCAAGGACCTGGGCGGCCTGTCTGCAGACGTGGGCTTCGATGACGTGGACTGCCAGTTCCCACTGGACGAGCTGAAGATCGACCCGCTGACTCTGGACGGGCTGCACATGCTCAATGACCCCGACATGCTGCTGGCCGACCCCACCACGGAGGATGCCTTCCGCCTGGACCGGCTCTGACCTGGACCGGCTCTGACCTGGACCGGCTCTGACCTGGACCGGCTCTGACCTGGACCGGCTGACCTGGACCGGCTCTGACCTGGACCGGCTCTGACCTGCAGCGCCGCGTGGACCCGGCTGGGGGGTGGTGGAACGCGTGGGTTGGAGGCCCAGAAGCCACACATCTCATTCCACCTCACCCTCCTCCTCACCCTCCTCCTCACCCTCCTCCTCACCCTCCTCCTAAACACACCCGCAGACCAACAAAATAGAACCCCCCCCCCCCCCAGAGAGGCTTTGGAGAGAAACGTCAGACCAGGAACGGTTTTCCCAAATCTGTTGTTCCTGTTGTTGTGTTCCTCCCCAAGTGGAAAGCTAGCGGTGGAAAGCTAGCGGTGGAAAGCTAGCGGTGGAAAGCTAGCGGTGGAAAGCTGAGATCTCTGGGTAATTATCTGTGGTTTTGTCACTAGTGGGTTTCGTGTTCAGAGGTGGATTGACAAAAAAAAGAGCGGTTGGGGCCAAAGGCGACGGCTCTCGACAGCTGGCCTAAGCCACCTTCCCACCCCACCGCCTCCCCATCAACCCCTGGGAGTAATTTGACGATCGTACCGATCACCTTTCAGCCTTCTCTGGGCTTTCTCTCTTTCACTTCCTCTCTGCGTTCACCTGCTCACTTCAGAGTGTCATTCCAGTGCTAATCCTTCTCTTATTGAGAGTGTTTGTTTCTAGAACAAAACACGAGGCCACATTTCATGCTCCAAATATCCCCAGAATGGATTGTTTTCCAACGTACGGTATTACTTAAGAAGAGCTGTTCCACTGCGTTAGAACAAAGAGCAGTGTTTAGTTATGCATTAAGTCATGTCACTGTGTCATACCCGTTTTTGCCTTAATCGATTGATTTAACATTTTAAATATTTAGGAGAGAACTAACATTTAAATAGATAGGCAAGAACAAATAAATTGTAGAACATAACAGTAGTTTGGCCTACCTAATGAAGTTACATTTTTGTAGTTGCATTTCCCGTATCACTTCCATCTCATTACATAGATGTAGAGGCTAGTTTTAATCTGCTATTTCATATGTATAGTGAATGTGAATAGCTATTGCGTAATCATATCTATGCAAATCGAAAGTCGTCTATTTAGGACGGTGAGGTGTTGCAGGCAAAACGCACCCCCGCATTATGAATGCCAATGTGTGGAATCATTCTAAAGTGCGCCATGGTTCGGCATCGTGACGTGATGCGACTTGTATCTTTCGTAACTAAAGCGCGAGGAGAGCTGTATGTCTCAGTCAGCCCAATGAGATGTACCACTAGAATGTATTTAGAAGCTCTCTGTACAGTTGCTTGCCATCGCCCCGATTCCTAGCCCAAATGGACAAAAATCCCAAATACATATTTTCATTTTTAAAATCCACGATGTCGTGATGTTATTGCTTTACTATGTATACGTGTGTCTTGTACACTACTATGACAATATCTTTGTGTGTCTTTGGGCTCTTTGGTTCAAATGTCGTGGTTTTCACATTGTATGGCTTTAAAACATTTAGTTAATTTATCTCGGGCACAGCTGCCTCCCACGTTTTACACTTTACTCCACTGGCTCAAAATATTTCATATTTCATGCTCCACCCCTCTGACTGTTATGTGCACCGGACCTATTTCCCTAAAAAACTAAAGCAAAAACTAAACAAAAAGCAAGTCTATTTTTTAAAAGTCATATATAGATGATCTATTTAAGAGTTAAATATTTACGTAAACAAATATTTTTGTTAGCTGGTACAATTATTCTAAAAAATAAAAAAAAGTTGAAAAGTCAGTCAAAGCGTTGTATTTTTCCATAGAGATTAGCAGATGTCCCACAGAGCTTGGCCATATCCTGCAGTACAGCTTCTAAGCCACGAGGGGCGTAGGTGAGCATTGAGCGGCACTAAATGTAAACCTCTGTACATGAAATGTGGCCTGTAACTGAACCCTAGATCTGATAAGGAACGGAAATATGCTACAGCTATGTAATGCAACTTCTCCTTCAAGCCTAAATTAGGTAAAAGTCCAGGATAAAAATGACATTTAGTTATTCTGTGCCAAGAGCTTTCTATCTATAATCATTAAAGGAATTTAAAGGTACACTCTTTGATAACGTTATAGCACAGCATCATCGCATCCTGCTGGTATTCTCTCATTAAGTGAATGTTATTCTGATAAATGTGATCAATTAAGTTGTTCAAAATGCTCTTCCCTTTCTATAGTCTTTCTGTGATTATTTTTAAACCATAACACATTTCCCTGGTTGTCGTTTTACTACTTAGTTGGACGGCAAACAAATGAGTGAAAGCTTCCAATGTTATGACAGAATGACTTTTAAAACATATTCCCCTATGTAGGCTTTTATTAGGCCTATCATTTCATACTCTGACATTTCGAAGCAACATCATGAAAAAACAATGTACAGTATTAAAATGTAAACAGTGCAGTGTTGGGTAAACCTTGTTTAATTGTGTCCAAATGTTATAGTTCTTTTTTATCTTTTTCATTTCTAGTTGTATAAAACTGTCTTGTCTTTTTGATTCAGGCTGTGTAACTTCTAAGTCGAACCTAAGCGCATACAGCCTTACATGCAAATGTAGATGGTAGTTGTTCATTTATACACTACAATGTGTGTGCGTTTCGTAGCTGTTTATATTGCTTTTTCTGTAGGAACAGTGTTTCCTTGTGCTTTCTGTAATGATGTCAAAGTGAGAAAATGCACTGAGGATTAATGCGCTGATATGTCCTTGTTGCTTCAACTTTCCCCCCTTTTTACTACTCATAATTTATGGGGCGATTTATGTTTTAAAAACCTATTACAAAATATGGATCTGCAAACCCCCCCTACCAAAAGGTTTTGCCTGTTAATGCCAGTTTTTATGTCAATGTTTACAGAAACAATAGTTTACAATGAATTCAGCAGTTTTATTGTCTTTTTCTTTACGAAATGCTACATTGTTGTTGAATATTTTAGCTTGAATAACCGGCTACATATGAACCGTGTCAGTGTCAGTTTTGAATACTATTTTGTTGTTTGTGTTTTAATAAGTAACATTAGTTATGTCATTTCAATATTACAAACAGCTGAATCTCCTCAGTGTTATAGGTCAAAGGGTGTTTTTCTGTTTTTATTTTGTTATTAAGTTATACAGTTTATATCAACTTTCCCAATTTGCCTAACGTATGAACTAGCTGGTAAACTGACGGAAATAAGATAAAGGTATGAGAACAGGATCTTTGACTTTGTTATTTATAGTAAATCCAATTTTCTATCCTTCCTTTCAGGCAACAATTGAACTTAAAAGCAAAAGTTATTTTAAAAAACTATTTAAAGCAGCTAAAAGGAGTTTTCCACTATTTCCCAAATCAAAAGTCTCCATGATTTCGTAATTCATCTACAGTAGCCTATGTATCCAACATAAGAAATTAGACAATTGTTGATTAAGTCGGCTATTCATTATAATGATTCTAAAAGCTTTCTACTGGATCACATCTGCTGCAAAGTCTGATGAATCGATTTATGGCATAGAGACCGAAAACTTGTTTTCTTACCTCTTCCCTGTGCAGCTCGCAAAACAGCTGATGTTCCACCTACGCCAACCTCTCAACTATTCTCTTCGATACAAACACCAAACACATTCCACCCCGGAGATTAGACGTACGTCTTTGTGACGAGGTGACAGGGATTATGGGAAATTGAAAACTCATTGTGGCTGCTTTACTTTTTTTTTCTTCCGTTTTCCTTGTAGTACTAATAACTGTATACTTAAATAACAAACTTGTCAATACATTGTTTACACTGAACAGCTATACTTTATCATTAGAATTTTTCACGTCATGACAGAAAAACTATTGACATCCCCTGCACAGTAAAGGAATGTCTTATCTGCATGATACTGAATTTCAAAATAACCGATCTCTCAAAAGAAAAAGGCCTTGCCATATTATGTTTAGCTTTAAGCAAGTGTTTAGCTCTACCTGTGTTTCTGCCTGCTGTCAAACATGTACTGTATGTCTAGTGAATGACTCTAGGGATCTACTGTAACTATAATAGATTTTGATAAATGGCTGGTATCAATCTCACACCACATGACCACGTGTACAGTGTGTTTTAGTGACACAAACAGGACTAGGAACTTGACAACAGTGGTGGGATGGTGTCAAGTCATTATGTTTGATCACTTCATGCAGTAACCTCATTGGACAAGTGGCAACTATGAATTATTTTTGTGCATTTTTGAGGACAGCGCACTGCTGGTTCAAACCTCATACAATGGCAGCTAAATTGTTATAATAAAAATATATATATATATTTTGTTTCTGAATACAGCTCTACTTTTTTTTTTAACTGCAAATTGATTTAGACTGCCAGATTATGCTACAGCTGCAATATGCTCATTGAATATGCAACACATAGAAGTTTGCAGCATAGCTTGGCAAGCTAGTAGTTTTCTGAGCTAACCCTTTAAAAAAGAATGGATCAAATGTTCTTGAAATTGTGCTTTTTCTATTTCAAAATGTCAATTCAGACAAAAGGGGGTAAAAAAAATGTAAACAACTCAAGTAGACTATATATATGTGTGTGCTATATTAAGGATGAAATACGCTTCTGTTCAAATCGTACCTAATGTATTTTTTTTGTGTGACGGGCTTTTGTCTTTGTATATTTGCATTAGTATTTGTAAATTAAATGAGATTAAATATATACCTGAAATACCTACGGGCTTCTGTTCCATCTTAATAATTTAGTAATTATATGTTAGAAGACCATAGATCTAGAGAGATAGTGTCATAACACTAAAACTAATATAATCTCGATTTATTTTCTTGCATTATATTTGCTGTGCCACTATCCAAACATTGGGAAGTGACTTTATGGACACCAAGGCATGTTCATTATGAAGTTTCCTCATTCCGTATACTATTGTTCATATAATTGTATTTGTCCTAATAAGTTATTTTTACTTAAACATGATGTAAATATCCACCAATAAGTAACAATTCTGCTAATTAAATAATGGCATACACAACCGACTGGAATAACTGGTATAGTAACGAGTTTTGCAGCACATAACATCATTTTTGTAATTTTTTTGTGTCTTTATACTCTTTGGTACATCTACCCTGAATGCCACCATTTCCATGTACCTAACGAGGGTGGATGAGCAAAGATGGAGATAAGGAAACCAAAAGTACTAATTCACAAGCTTGGACATATCTGAAACACAATATCTCTAAATTAATCTATACCTAAGGGAGTACACAAAGGTATATTATAGAGCAATGTCTCCCTCTGTTGGTCGAATAGCGTAAAGCTTGCAGATGAGAAGTGTTTCTTGCTGGTGCTCCTTGTAAGCTCTCTATGATTCATATATGCCTCAATATTTGTGTATTTGTATGGGTGCTCCCGTTTCCTGTCTGGAGCTTTCTACAAAACATACCGGTACTTACAGTTCAAGAAATATATTTTTATGTCCCGATTAAATGGGCGACATAATAAGATAACGGTGAACATACTGTAATAAGCGTAAACTTACTGTAGTACAAAGACAGAGTGCTCCTCGCATTCTAAATAAAGTCAAATAAGAGAGATCTTAAACGTGGACTACAATGCTACAGAGGGGGAGCTACATATAGGAAGTTACTAATAAGGCCTTTGCGCACAAGTTAGTCTGTTCAATTTTAGTATTGTGGCGTTAGGTACAGTAGTGTAATGGGTATTAGCAGTCTCTCCACATATTGGTAAGGCCATTGCATACAACATTCAAACAATACCTTGTTGTTTTGCCCATTGTTCCATTCGTAGTGAGCACCAGCAGATAACAGTGGGCTCCGCGGCGAACATGTTTCCGTGCAGGCGTCAGAAGCACTCGCCGTATCCCAGCATGCAGTAGGAGGCCACTGGGTCCAGCATCAGCCAGCAACGGCTTTACTAGAGCGCCGAGCAGGCGACAGCAAACGGTTAGCGCAGCGCACAGTTCCGTCTCCATGTGACACACCGAACCTCCTGGCGTACAGGCGACAGAAAGATATGTTGCTCGGGTACCTGGCGTATTTCCGTCGAGGGTTTTCGGTCTAATCGGTCCATTTTCATTTAGGAGGATTCCTCCCCCATCCTCCGGATCGCAGCGAACAGGCAATGACAACGGTCTCAGCAACTCCGCAGCAGATGAGGGACCGGCTGCTGCAGGCCATCGACAGTCAGAGCAATGTAAGGAAGCTAGGAAGCTAATGCTAGCTTGTTTACCTAACGTTAGCCTTGAAAGACAGCTAGCTGGGTAGTTCGTTATTCCCTGTTCGACCCTTACCATGTTTGCAACTTGGCGTTTAAGAGAGTTGGGTTAAGCCTCATATATTGCCCGCGAAGGAACGGTGTTACTTGAGTTGACAGCTCGCTAGCTCGCTAGCTAGCAACGGTGTTACCATGGTTAGGCAATCGCCCGGTGCTAGCTGTTGATGCGAAATGCTACCGTGCTAGCCGTTAGCCGTAGACTTCAGACGCGGGAATGGCCTATCGGACCGGGCAGGTTCAAGTAGCCGTCATGCTGGGAAACCTTGTCAAGGTGGTGTTCAACTTCTTTATCTTCGCTTTGTCTAGTTACACTTCTCTACTAGGCCATTGTATCCGCTAGCCAAATTAGCTGTATTTAGTTGCGGTGGACGCTAAACATGAGTTGTAGCAAAAACCGCTGTTGGCCAACACTTGCATGTGTCCCACACAAAAGCCCATTTGAATAACGTTGGCCCATGGCTGTTTGCACTAATGCCGAGCCACTGTTAAGAACCACATGTTCCCTGAGGTGACACCAGCATGTCTACACTTTTCACGTCCTGCTGGCCAGCTAACAGACAAGCTAAGTGCTAGCTCGCTGGAAGCTACTACTACACGTTGCAAGCACAGCGGTCTACTTCGGGAGCTTTGGGGACTTTTGGAGACCCAATAAGACCTAAGTGGCTGTTTCAATATTATTCACACTTAATAAGGAATGGTGCTTCAACGATATAACTGCAATTCCCCTCTAATCCGTTACCGTGTGGTTAGTAGTGATATGTTGTGATCATTGGGCTCAAAGACCAGCTAAACGTTGAAACTGTGTAAGTGTACATTTACATATTCCTACGTATTGATTTCTTTCTGTATCTTCACACAGATTTGCAATATGGTGGTTGTATTAGAAGTAATTACCTATTTGGAAAAGTGTCCTATCACCAAAGAAGCACTTGAGGTAAGTAATTTGACTCGGTGTAAACTTGATGGCGCGTGTCAATTGGGTCTCGTTTTAATCATTTGTATTTTTTGTCACTCGTTCAGGAAACCCGCCTGGGAAAACTGATCAATGATTTAAGGAAGAAAACCAAGGACGAAGACCTTGCCAAGCGCGCCAAGAAGCTCCTGAGGAACTGGCAGAAGTTGATCGACCCGGGGGGGGCGCCCGAGACCCCTTCGCGCGGGCCAGCGGTCGCCCCCCCGGGCTCCACCAACGGCGGTGGCTCCCACCCCTGCAGAGCAGACGCCCCCCCCCCTGACGTCTCCGTGCCGACCAGGGGCGAGCCCGAGGTCAGGGTCAGAAACGATGTGCACAACACGTACTCGCCCAAGGCGGAGAAGTCGGGCGCCGGCCGCAAGCGGCGAGCGGACCGCGGAGACGCTGCGGTGCACGTACCCGAGAAGGTGTCCAAGATGTCTTCCTGCGACGGGGACGCCTCGTCGCCCCTCACCAACGGCGTGGCGAGCAGCCCCCCATCTGAGCCGGACAGGGTCCCCTCCCCCGACCGGCCTCGCTCGGAGCCCCCCGAGAACGACAAGCAGAGCAGGATTCCCGTCAACGCTGTCAAGCCTCGCCCCAGCTCCCCCGGGGCCGCCAAGCCGTCGAGCTCCTCCTCGTCGATGAAGGCCCCTGTGACGCAGCCCGTGAGGGTGGATGAGGATGAGGGGGGCCGAGGAGGGGACTACTGCCAAGCCAAAAGCCCCCGCGGCCTCGCCGCTAGCCCCAGGGCGAGTGCGAAAACGGATGCGATGAGCAAGCGCTCCTCGGCGTACGCGCCCAAAGGAGCCCCCATCCCGGCTCCTCGTCCACAGGGCTCGCCCCAGCCCGTGCCCTGCCCTGCCCAAGGGGCCTACCAGGGGCTGCCACATTCTTCTCACCACAGACCTCCTCCTTCGGCGCACTGGGTCGCGTCCTCTGAGCCGCCCGCTCTCTCCTCCCCTCCGCGTCTCCCCGCCGCCACACTGGAAGTCCCCTCGGCCTCTCCCCCCGCCCTCAGCCCCTCCCGGCACCACACGGACCCGCTCAGGCCCTCCTCGGAGGGGCCGGCGGAGGGGCCGGAGCGCAAGCGCAGGAAGAAGTACCGCTCTCGGGACTACGCCGTCAACCTGGACGGCCAGAGGACAGAGGACGCCACAAAGCCCGTGCGCTTAAAAGAGCGGCGGATCACCTTCGACCCCGTGACGGGGCAGATCAAGCCGATGGCTCACAAGGAGCCCTCGCAGGCGGAGCAGGCCGCGATCACGCCCGGCCCTGCCGAGCCCCGGCCGCGGGCCGAGGGCTGTGTGCTGCAGAGCCCGGCCCCCTCGGCCCCCCCGGCCCCCAGCTCCTTCCAGCAGACCAACTGGAAGGAGCTGTCCAGGAACGAGATCATCCAGTCCTACTTGAACCTGCAGAGCAATGTGCTCACCTCCTCGGGGGTCCGGGCCCCCGGCTCGTACTTGTTCACGTCAGACTGCCTGCAGCGGGAGGAGCCCGGCGCCACGGCCCAGGTCAGGCAGACGCACGCCCTGCAGGCGGCGGCCTCGCCGGGCGACCCCCCGGGGCCCGAGCTGCCCGGTGTGGGCCGCGCGGTGACGGAGGCGGACCTGGGCAGGGTGCACACGCAGCACTGGCAGGGTGTCAACGGTTGCCACGACACCAAGGGCGCCTGGTACGACTGGACAGAGTGCATATCGCTGGACCCCCACGGGGACGGGAGCAAGCTGAACATCCTGCCATACGTCTGTCTGGACTGAGGATGCTCGCTGGACCGGGCCGTCCTGTCGGCTTCCCTCCTCTGGTCTGTCCGCGGGAGTCGGGACACTTCTGTTTGTTCACTGTGAGCTCGGAGGGGGTCCGAACTCCCCTTCCCCCCCCCCCCCCCCCCCCCCCCCTTCCCCAGGAGGGTCCGAGGGGCTACCTCTGCCAGTGCCCGCCGGGGTTCGTGGGCATCCACTGTGAGATTCAGCGCAACAAATGTGAGAGCGGGCCGTGCCAGAACGGCGGCCGCTGCCACACGGTGCTGGGCGGCTTCGTGTGCGAATGTCCCACCGAGTTCTCCGGGGAACTGTGCGAGGTGAGTGTCGCAGAGCAGTCGACTGAGAGCCGAGGGGTAAAGTAACATCCCTTTTCTAAATAATTCAATAATATCGATTAGTGTGTCTTTTAATAAGTTGCGCGTTTTGAGTCTCGGCCTCGTCAAAGCGATAAAGTAATGGGTCAGTCTTTGGAAAGGATTTGAAAGCGGCGCGGCCGGCGGTGGTGTTCCAGTGCGTTCCACGCCGTATCGGTGCTTAGCAGATTAACCACATAATGACGTGGTGACGTCAGGGAAGGTGGCTTTCAGAGTGGAAATCTGAAGCTAACGTGCGTTGGCACTCAGGAAATTGACACTTCAGGGCTTCTCTCCGGGGCCCTGAATAGAGCGAATTGCTGCTCCGCGGCCAGTCCGCATTTAGCATTGGCGCTGTAAATATGAGCCAACTTGAATGAGGAGAGCTTGGACCTCTGCCTGCATAGTACAGAACCCCTGATGCCTGCTGAGGCACGATGTACATTCTCTGGTCCAGTGGAAAACTACTACTACGCACGCAATGTATTGTTTCACCAGCACAAGCTCTTCTATCTCCTGAATATACTGCTGTATAATTTCAAGTTTTAAATGACGGTTTGTCACATAGGGACTACATTGTAGTTCTTACTTGCCTACCTCCCCCTAATACCTTCCAATATAACACCCTAGACATACTTTTTTTCCTACGCACTGTACGCTAAATGGGGGGCAGGGAGGATATCTGCCGCTGTAGCCCGTGTCCTGGAGGCTTGTCTTTAGCCGCTGGTCTTTCGTCACTCGTGCTGCTGACGGCTAATGGACAACCTGCAAGGCCTCAGAGTTGGCCTCTGCCGCCGAGTTGTGAAGGCTGTTATTGCTGTGACGCGCACACGATTAATGCACTCATTCACTCTTCTGTCCCGCGCACGCGCACACACACACACAGCCTAGGCCAGCCAAGCTGCTAAATAGTGAAGAATAAATAGATCTGGCCCGGTCCCTTTAAAGTAACATAAACAGCGTTTAGCCATCACGACCTGACCCTCCACACTGCTGCAGAGCGCAGCGCCTTAAATGGCAGCCGGCGCGAGCCATAGTTTATGCACGCAGGGTGTCTGTTAATACAAACTGAGGGTTTTTTACCCCATCCGGTGGGTTTGAGCTTGTTGAAATGGTAAAAGATGCCTGGCGGGGCTGCCCACTCTTGCACGAAAATGTGATTTGGCTCAGTAGTAAACTAAGCTAGTTGTTAATAGTAAACAAACTACCCATACAGGTTCCTGGCTGGTCTCCCTCAGACCCGTGCGACCCGAACCCGTGTGAGAACCGGGCCCCATGTCACAGCCTGGTCCAGGACTTCTACTGTGCCTGTCCCGAGGGCTACGAGGGAAAGACCTGCGCCGAGGCCAAGGACCACTGTCAGACCGCCCCGTGTCAAGGTACCAGTCGGAAGTTACAGTAGAGACGTTCGTCAAGAGAGACGTTTGAACCCTTTTTAACCTTTTTGTTCCCTCATCGACCCCCGCAGTGATTGACAGCTGCACCATTGCCGTGGCCACCAACGAGTCGGCCGAGGTGCACCACGTCTCGTCCAACGTGTGCGGCCCGCGCGGCCGCTGCCACAGCCAGCCGGGGGGGAACTTCACCTGTGCCTGCGACGCGGGATTCAGCGGGACGTACTGCAACGAGAGTAAGTGTGTCCGTGTGTGTCCCCGTGTGTGTGTGTCCCCGTGTGTGTGTCCCTATACACAGCTGTTAATGTTAATGTAAAGCCTGAGGCTGAGACGATCAAGCCATCAAGTTGAAATATATGCGCTATTAAAACTTGATATTAAAAGATGTTCTCGTAACTTTTTAACGTAACATTTTTACAATAGGTAGGAGGTGGGGGGGGGGGGGGGGGGGGGGTTTAAACCAACAGAATAAGCCCCCCCACACTCATTTTTTTTTTGGTTTGTTGAAATAACAGCAGGTCCCCAAGCAGGAGAAACAAAACAGTTTGACTTATG
>JAOEHI010053783.1:0-14796 GCA_025447815.1 Percopsis transmontana | reverse complement strand
GGATGGCTTTTTCAAGGTCAGCTCTGGACAGAAAAGGTTTGACCTTACTCAGTAGCCTTAACTGATAAAAGCTCGCCAGAGTGTTCCAGAGGGTAACATATACCCATCTTCTTTCTGGATCAGACACAAGCGTAGTGAAAATCATCCTCTACTTTCTTCAATTATATAATAACACCATTGGTTCTGTGACTTGAAAATGTATGAACGACAAATCTAGTGCCAGTTTGCTTGGGTATTTCTTGTAGTAATGCCATTTATTATGGATTAACGTCATAAAATATCTCTTCCCACTTTCCCCCCCTGTAGGACAGACATGGATTGCGTATATTATATGTAATTCCTAATAATATAATAACTTTCAAATGTACTTATGCATTAAAAAATAAGGTGAATAGCATGGAAGACCAACTGTAATCCTACTGGTTCCTGAAGATTCTCATCAATATTTCAGACGACCTTTTAACTGGTTGCTGTTGATTAAATTTGCTGCAGATTTTAGCACTGGTTTACTTGGCAGTGGGCAGGGCTTCCACAGTTAATGTAACTATATATTTCAAGGAGGATTTGAGGGGAAAATAAATCACTAGTGTGAACTAGTGATTTATATCCAAATGCTTCACCATGCCAATTTCATGAGCCGCTGCCTCTTATACTCTTATAAGAGCAATGGCTCTTTGTCACAGCTTGAGAAGAAATTATTATTGACTTGATTGCGTCTCAAGCATCCTTATTGCCTTCAACACTCCTGCCTCTTGGCTCTAACCGGTCTCTACCCTTCTTACTACAGCCACCCATACTTTCTTGGACAGATGTTTCAAAATAGGCAGTGAGGTGGGGAGATTTGGGGGTTCTGAGGCGCTATAACGCAAATGACCTTTGATCAGCATGCGTACTGTTTGCATTGTGCGTCTTATTTGTATGCCTGTTGCTTCATAGATTCATTGAATTTAATATGATCATCCTGCACCCTAGGGTTGGTGTTCAGCATCCTGACCTGGGTTGAGGGAAGGCGTAATGAAAGAGATAGAAACTATGACTATAGCTATATTATAATGAATGTCCAGATTAATCAAATTAATCTCCCAAAGCAGACTTTAATCATCAGATTGGCTCCATGCAGGGCTGGGATGGCGTGCCTTGCTGGCTGTTGGCACGAGCAACAGAAACACACAGAAGATAATGTTGTGCAGTGCAAGCTGAATGCTATTGCAAGATACTTTTGCATGTTTTTTCGGTTACTGTAACAAGATAAAAGGCACTGAAAAAATGAGGCACTGACCGAAAATGAAAATGTTCAGAAAATGTTACCAGATATAATCTTAGGGGATAAACTTTGGTTTATTTATACAGAATTTCTCACTGGTTTAGACTGTTGACAGCGTTTGGTTGCTTGTGAGTTGGATTTTGGGGTAGAAGAGAACACCATATATGCTCAAAAACAGACAGCACTTGGTAACTTGATTTTTTGTTCAGTTTTTTTTTCAGGTTTGTCATTTAGCTCAACGTAATCCAATTCCAGGTCACGTCGGCAACATGGAAACCTCAAAAATGGAGCGCACACATGCGTGGGAGGTTCATGGAATATCGAGATTGGCCTCAAATATAAAGACATTAAATCAGCCGCGTTCACTAGTTAATATTGAACCAAACAGAGGTGGCATACTGCAGTCCCCGTCTGTCCCTTTACATAACAATATGGCATTCCGGAACCGGAAGCATGACCAAACAGTGGGATGTGAAACACAACAGCGTTGATGGAGAAGGGTCTATCTGTAGTCTCGCGGATTATTGTTGCAAACATATAACAGGCCACAGGTCATAAAGGATTAAGTTAATGCATCAAACCAACACAATACCCTGACATCTGACACCAGATATCAGTAGCCACAGGCAGAAAGACTAAACCCTGAACACTAGGAAGTCTCTGCTTCGTCACTGTACTAGTAGTATTTATTATGCTGATAAATAACTGGCTTGGGCCCTTAATTCTGCTTATATAATGCATGCATACAAATTCATAGATCATAACTTCTTTAATGCAATCGTAACTCTTACAAGATCTTACACACTATGACTTTAAGATCCAGGCTGTTGTGATCCTGTTCCTCTAAACTGATGGGAGAGAGTGACATCTGTCCGTAAGTAGTGGCAGACTGACCCATTTCTCCCAGTAGCTTGTGTCACAGATCAGGTGGATTAACACACTCCGCAGGTCAGAGTTGCTGTATTAATTATAAATGTGAACAAAACATCCAGTTCACGGCCAGGGGGATCGGTCAATGGACACACATTAAATCCCTTTCACTTCGGATTTCCTGTTAGCATCAAGCCAGGTGCATTTTTGGCAAGTCGGCCGAGATTATTTCCGTCGCGCACTGCATCCAGGCTTTAGCATCTGTGGCTGCAGCAGTACAATGCAGGTTTGACCCATGCCATGGCCAAACATGCCTCTGCTGAAGTGTCCTTGGGCAAGACATTGAGCAGTGCACCTGTCTGCAGACCCACCTGCGTACATCAGCTGAAGGACTAACCAGTGTGTTATTAACTTTCCCCCAAGCAATGTCTTTACACAGGAAAATACAAACACGCCTGTCTGACTGCCCAACGCCCACGGGACCATCCTTATTTACTTCCAATCTCTCCATAAAACAAAAACACAGTTGTGCTAATGAGTGTGTGGTGTTTTTGCTCCTCTCTCCCCACAGCCCTGCATTCACACCTCCTTGTGAAAGTGTCTCCTGAACTAAACCTCAGTGGTATCGTTCAAGTCCGAGGTGTTACAACAACACACACACATCAACACATGATGCAACCATGCCTGGTGGTTTTCATCACAGTCAATCTGTCAATCAATTTTAAAGCTATTATCTGAAACCTTGTTGTGAAGTAGGCTGAAAAAAAGTCTTGTTTTTGAAATGGCCAAGTCCACACCATGACCCAATAGAAATGTTGTGGCAGGATCTAAAGCAGCCAGTTTGTGCAAGAAAGCCCACAACTCACTGAGGTCAAGCAGTTCTGTAAGGAGGAATGGGTCAAAATTCGTACGTATGTCCCCTGGTCCGAGAGAGTGCATCTGATGACCTGGGCGCATATTGATACCGACCCTCCAAGGCAGAACCATACACGTGAGGCGAACGCAGAGAAGTACTGGTGGCCAAACATGACCATGGATTAACCGCTGTCAGAGGGGAGTGCGGTCGTCCTGAACGTGGTGGACCGTTTCACAAAGATTCATTCCGTTCGCTGGACTCCCCTCTGCCACGCAGGTCGCTGAGGTGCTGTTACAGCAGGTCTTCCGTGTCTAGAGGTGCGGTCCGCCTTACACCCGGGTTCCACCCCCAAGCCGACGGGCAGGCAGATTGTTTCATCGTTGTCTGTCATGTGCTCTGTGAGCTTCTGAGTTGAAAACATGACCGAGTATCGTATTTTCGTCACATTCGTGTCTTAGTGTTTGGTTTGGTCTGCACCTCCGGTCTTTAGGTGCCACATTCACAGCAAACGTTAGCAGCGCCTAGGTAGTGATGCGTTTAACATTAAACAGCAGTGGCAGGCCCAAGTCTCTGGAAACTCTGCTGGAGGGATGGAACACCATTATTCCAAAGGATATTCCCTCATTCGGTGTTTAGATAAAGGTGGTGGAGGTCAGTCCAAAATCTCCCATAGGTGTTCTGGGATGGGATATGGTGACTACGAAGGCCACAGCATATGATTCACTCGTGCCCTGTGTATGCAGACATTGTTATCCTGGAAGAGACCACTCCGGTCAGGATATAAATATTGGGATAAATATGGGATAAATGTGATCACTCAGAATTGTTTTGTAACGGACCAGCAGATGGACCAACAGAACGGACCAGCAAATGGACCAGCAGAACGCCCTACCAGCACAACAGAGCCCCCAGACCCCGTCACTGTAGGGGTCAGGCATTCAGGCCTGTAGCCCTCTCTTGGCGTATGTCAGCAAGCACTCACCTGTGAGATAAGTGATGAAGGATCACTCATCTGACCACATCACCCTTTTCCACGTCTCTGTAGACCAGTGTCTATGGCTTTTGCACCGCCGAACTCTCAGACGTGCGCTTGTCTTTGTTCACAATCTGATAGGTGAGGAAGAGGAGGAGGGACAGCGCAGAGAGACGAAGGCGCATAACGGGTGGGTGGGACGCCGGTCTCTAGGAGGCAGAGTGGGAGGGGTGGAATGAAAGAAATATATTGAATGATTGAGAGACTGTTGGCCAGAAGGCTGCCAGACTCAGGCTGCCTCTCTCTCTCCCTCCCTCTCTCTCTCTCTCCCTCCCTCTCTCTCTCTCTCTGTCTCTCTCTCAGATGGAGACCCTGATAGAAGGTGAGCTCTGCTTTCCCGACCTCTTCAACGCCTCTTCCTGCCGCATACCCCAGCGGCCTCTCTCTCAGGCGACGCACCTCTCCTTTCTGATTTGGTGCATCTCTGTTCTTACCGTGGCTCTGAACCTGCTGGTTATCATCTCCATCTCCCACTACAGGTAAACACGCACACACGTGTCTCCTCCAGAGACACGTGGTGTCACAGCTTGGCTCGCTTGATAAGTAATACGTATGGTGGTAAAATATACCATTAGTGGGATATGTTTTTATTATCTCCATAAAGGCTGCTATAGGTTTCGGTTTATTGATGAATAGGTTTCATAATGTTTCTGTGTGTTTATAATGCTTTATATTGGATACACCTGGCCCTTATAAAGTACTCACCCTGGCTCTTTATACTGGGGTACATGGCCATGTTAGCATTGGACCCTGGTGGTAAAATGTTAACTCTTATAATATAACATGAATTTCTTGTTGTCTGCTGCTCCTCCAGACAGCTGCACACCACCACCAACCTCGTGCTCCTCTCCCTGGGTGTCTCTGACCTTACGACGGGCCTCATGTTGCCAGTGGGGTTCTTCCTTTTTAACTCCTGTTGGACCCTGAAGAGCTCCATGTGTTCTGTAGTTCTCCTGCCCCTATTCATCTGTACCGCCGCTTCCGTGGGAAACATGGTGCTGATATCAGTGGACCGCTATGTGGCTATCTGTGAACCTCTGCTTTACAACACCAAAGTGACTGTGAGGAGAGTTCAGTTCAGTGTTATTCTGTCTTGGTCCGCTTCTGTTTTATATAGTTGTGTGTTTCTTGCAGTGAGCATGGGAGAATCAGACAGGTCTAATTCCTGCAATGAAGAGTGTATTGTGAAGGTACCCCATGCCTTGGTAACTGTTGACCTCATGTTGTCCTTGGTGAGCCCCATAACAGTGATCATAGTTCTGTACAGCAGGGTGTTTGTGGTGGTTGTATCGCAGGCAAGAGCCATGCAGTCCCGGACTGTGGCGTCAGTGAAGAACTCTGTCAAGAGATCTGAGATGAAAGCGGCCAGGACTCTGGGTGTTGTCATACTGGTGTTTCTGTTGTGTTTCTGTCCTTACTACTATCTCTCTTTAACAGGATCGGACACCTTGAACAGTGCTTCGTGGTTTGTGTATGTAAACTCCTGTTTAAATCCTTTAATATATGTTTTTTTCTACCCCTGGTTTAGGAAATCCGTTAAGCTAATTGTTACACTTCAGATACTGCAGACTGACTCAAGTAAGGCCAAAATACTGTAGAAAGGCTGTAGGATCTCTTGTGCATTCCATATTCTACAGGTATTCAAAAAGCATGTCGTGAAAAATGCTGCGTTCATCTTGGCTTCAGAACTCCTTTTACGCAAATTCATGTTTAAAGTGGTAGTGTGGTAATTTTTATGCCACTTCCAAAACCTTCCATTTTTTACCAGGGTATTTCCATATGTAGTTTATACATGATTAAAATGTCTTTGTATGGTACAGGGGAAAAATTGGTTCATTCAGTAGAAAAAAAGGACTTTGGGAGCTTCTGGCCTCATGCCGTCTTCACAGTATAGTGGACTATACAATAAACACACATGGAAAAATGTAGTCCTACTACTACGCAAATTCTCTATATCATGGTCTTATATATATAGTAAACATTGTAATTATTGTATACACTGTATTAAACAAACCCATACACTGTATTAAACAAACCCTGCTTATTATTATTATTATAATTATTATTATTATTATTATTATTGCATAGCACCACTATTTTTATCCTCAATTCCTTTCAAATTCCTTTTTTATCCATTATAAATTGTAATAATCGTATAACAATTATGGAATATATACATACTATAAATGCTGAGTAAAACTACATACATGAAGACTTGAGAAATTTAATAAATCTCAAGTTTTAATTATTCTGTCTCCCTCTGCTGTAAATTGTCTAAACTACAGTAGCATAGAAATATTAGCCAACATCCAGCTGGTCATGTAAAGAGCACAGGGGGGCAGGCTTTGACTCGAAGCTTGAAGCAGCAGTGTTTTATGGCTACTGGTGGTACTGCACCCAGAAGAACCAACTAGCTATACACAACTGCTTCTTTTTTTTGTCGCTTCATAACATTACAAAGTGATTAGGTGATTATTACATAGCGCAGACAGGGGTTAGGCATCTTGCTCAAGGATGCTTACAGGTATTAGTTTACATATATTTGTTTATAAATTCCTTTTTATGGCACACTTTGTTTAAAAGGCCTATTGATATGTTGTGGTATTAAATCAGTCAATATCCAGAACTTTCCCTATATTTCCTTTCTTCCGGTGCACTTCCTAGAGCACGTCTCATAAGTTTCAACCTAACCTGTTTACGCTTGCTACATATCAAACAATAATTTAGCCATCGGGTTTTGTTGATATATTGATGCTTTGGTCGTGTTTCAGACTCTTTTGGAAATTTAGATTTTTATTGTATTTTAGATTTGTATCCCTCCCACACCCATTTCTCTAAATATTAGTTAAATGCGAAGCAACCGCGTTTCAGGTGAATAGGAATAGGATAGGAGGCTTGATTCAATCTATTGAGGTAGAAATAAGGTAATCCATGCCCATTGGCTCCAAGGCAATGTGATGACACCAGAGCGGATGACTATACAGCGGCTATAAAATCTCCCTCTCATGGAATGCGGCATCTTGGAGAGAGACAGAGCTCCGGCTAAGTTCCCGTTGCGCTTTGGTGGAATCGACTTGCACCCCCTCACATTCACACATCTCAGCCATGAGTGAGGTAGGTGCTTGTACAGGTTTTATTTTGATTACTGCAACTGTATCAGCTGAAATGTCAACACATGCCTTTAAAAGAATGACGGAAATAAATTCTTTCGAATCGGTATACCGTGAGCCTACCTGGATAAACTAAGTTATAGGCCTATTGCTTAAATAACTATGGCAATGTAATTACCTACTTATTACCACTATATGTAAAGTAGTTCTACTGATAAAATGACATTTTACGTGACTATTGTAGCCTAATGCATGGGCTATATGGTTGAGAGAGGAGTGACAAACGATGTTGAACCACGGAGATACTAAACTTTTGTCGTGTACGAGGTTAGAAGGTTATATGTGGATTATAAAGACCACCAGTTCCGAAAATGTCTTTCCCATAGACATTGATCGATGTAATAGTGATAATAATCATGATCATAATAAAAATAATAATATAAGTTACTTTTGACTGCACATTATTCCTCTTGAAGAACAATTAGGAATTGCTTGGTTAAGCGTTCATTTTCACATATAAGAATAGGACAGCAGCCCTGTTTAGTCCACAACACTAAGGCCCCCCAAAGAAAGATCCAGCAGTAACATGTCATAACATGTGACCTGTGTAGGCTATGTGGCAGATTGAGTCGGTGACACAGGGTTAGCGTCGACATGAATCTATCTGTGAACCAAACAAATGCATCCATCACTTCACAGAGCCATTCATTGTTTATGCATGTACTGTAACAGAGGTGGCATGCTCACAGCATGCATTCTGACCCGGAGAAATAAAACCATCCTTGCCGTGTGCACCAGGGGAACCGGGAATTAGCAACGCTCCGATCCAAGACCTTATAAGCGTCTCATCCATCAAAATAATGTCACCGGCCCAGAAACAGTTCATAAGTGTTGTTTTAGAAGGCTGCTGAGCACCCTGTTGGATTTATTTTCGGGCCAAATCCCAGTATAGAGACTACAGGGGTAGCCTGTCTTTCTACAGCAATACAGCTGCGCTACTCAGTTACAGTAAGTGAACAGATTAGCCTTACAGTATGTAGGGAAACCTGTCCAGGAAGTTCTGTAAAACGTGCTTATCTTATCTCAAAATTAAGTCAATAACAATAACAGTGCTGTTGTTTTAGGATCATACTATACTGTCTGTACCGGAAGATCCAGACTTTTACACCTTCTCCTGCTCTGCTCGGAAAGCAACATCTTATAAATAAGACATTAGTAAATCCCCAGCTCAGCAAATACACTTCAAATACAAATACGCCTCCCCTGTCAATGATGGATTTCTATGCCTATAAAAAGGCAGAGACAAGAAGACAGTACTAATGAATAATTAAATACATAATCAATGGCAATAGCCATCGACCTCCATCTTCCCCATTCCTCATCGTTATTCAATTCTGATCAGAGTTTTATACAGTAGCCTATAGGGCTCACTAGGACTACAGACATTCAGTAACAAACGCCTGGCACGGGCATGTCACAATTTGCACAGATTTTGAGTTGAGTTGAATGGATGGATTCAGAGCAACAGAGACAGATTAAAGCTACAATCCGCAACATTTGGTGTACAACACACTGTCTACCATCTTAAATGAGTATAAAAAAAATGGGAGAAATCTCATTTTGTAATTGTAATACAGCTGTATCATCGGCTGTCTGCTGAAAAGCAAATATGTTTGTTAATTCTATCTTAATTCCATAGTTTAGCATAGCAACAAGCTATTTAGGTGACTCAATAATTGTAGTTGTACAGAGTCAAATCCAAAACAAAGAGGTTGTGAATATTGCTGCTATAAACGATCGTTCACTCCATTTAACCCAGATTCGTTTGATTAGCTACTTGTGTTCAGCACGGGAGATTGGCTACCACGCCAAGCGGAGCTGCAAAAGTAAACTCGTCAACTATACAGTTAATGATAGAAATTCACCAAGTGCAACGCTTGTTAGAAAATAGTGTTTTCCATGAAACACCCGCCAGAGTTTTGCTGAGAGCTGGAGGCAGCAAATCCAATCTCTATATTAAGCGACTGCCTGCATGCTTTAAAGAAATGCCCATCCAATACACATTAAAGAGATTTGTTAAGTAGTTTTGGTAGAGGGCAGGATTATAAATCGTCTCCTATAGTTCCTTTCAATCAAACATGGGACTGTGTCACCAAACGGTGCTGTGTTACGTGTAGTTAGACATACGTAACAGGAAGGGCTGTACTGTATTGATATTCTAATGGTTGTAACAAATAAGAGCTGATATTTTAAAATGAAACCATTAGTTTTTAATCCCTGTTGTTCAGGTTCAGGTATCCCAGTGAGAGAAGGAAGACAGGTGGGAGAAGGATGAACGCTAATCTAAGCTTCCAGCTGTTACAGTAACACATGGGATGTCAGTGACATTTACTAGGCTGTAATTACCACCTAGTGAAATTCCACAGAACAAGCAGTCAAAGAAAGACAGAATTCATTTGAAAATAAAATGTCAAATCTATACAGGGTGTTACAATAGTAACTTCTTTCTCAGCTAAAAGCGAGGCGAATATATAATGTATAGCTACATTAAGATCTTGTGCCAAAGATGATTAATTAGACAGATCCAACTCTGGCAGCGAAAAGCAGATCAAAAATTAAACAGAGATATAGTTAAATACAAGACTGTTGGTAAGAGTAGCAGAATTGTAGTACAACAATGTTGCCTCCAACATTTTTCATACAAGAATAGGTTATAGAGGTATGAATAAAATGTATTTATATTGGTGGACTATACAGGGAATGCTTGATAGATTGTTCCATACATTATTTAACGCAATTAGATGTTGAGCTGTTTGTGCTAACTCAGCCATACAGTACTTTGATTACGGTGAGAGTGGTAGTATTTCCTGTGGCTACTTGGCGAAGCCTTCTTTTTCATCATCAAAAGTGCACAAGGACCTACTGTAAAAAACGAATAATGAGAAAAGAGTGTAAAAAAGTCTGCTGACTGAAGATACATTTAGTCATGTGATAGCACAAAACAAGACTGACATTCAGGCAGAACTGTCTTTGAAAGGCATCTCTGTCATCGCATCATTTTTTATTTCAAGCTCTTATCTCATGATCTGATAAGCATTTTAATTTGCAGTTAATATTGCTGATGTTTAATTTAATTTTTATCTTTCAACAATAAACAGATTAAATGCAAATAATCTGTAATTACATATATGTATGCAGATATTTTAGTTGGATTACAGATATGTATGCAGGAAGGCTCATGTAATGCAGGGCTGTAGTACTTGACTCCGGTCTCCGGAGACGTTTTTTCTATTGGATTGCTTTTTTCTGTATTTGTCTTGACTCTGTTTCTTTCATTTGGACTCTGTGTTGACTCGGTCTCGACTAGTCCTGGTCTTGGACTTGACTTGGACTTGACAAAGGTGGTCTTAACCACAGCCCTGATGTAATATTCACTAAACATGTTCACATGGAACCTTGTCTCAGCGATCCCTGCAGCTTTTTCTGCTGAGAAATACAGTACTATATCTAGCAATGCAATGTTAGGACATTATTTACATTTACTAAACCGTTGTCATTCGCTGTTCTTGGTCCTAATGTATGTGGTCCCAGTAGTTTTAACTGTATCAGTGTCAGCACTAGAGTATAGAAGAATTGTGAAAATACTGTAGCTGACATCAATATGTCCCTATTTTACAGGATATATAGTTTCTCATGAGGACGATGTCGTCTGTGTGCCTCAGAACATGTCCGAAAACGAATAGCTTCTGACAGCTAAACAGGAAATGGAAAATGTAGGGACAAAAATATTAAACTTTACCGAAATGTTTGATGCAGCCTGAATGTATGAACCTACAGTAGGTAGGTACCGTTCTTTGAGACACTTGTGACACAGTGTTATCCTTACTGTATGTTGATTGGTCAGTACAGCTTCTATCTTTCACATTTGAACCCCTGTCTCCACTAGTGATAATGATGCTGTGAGAATGAGCTGTCTGTGACCCAATTTTGCTTTCTTCTCGTTAAATTGTTAATAGATTGTGAGAGTCTCTGGAGAGCCCGAGTTGCCCCTGGAACTTAAAATAGCCTCACATACAGAGTACAGATTATTTATTTATTTTTACCATTTCCCTCCATGGCTGTCCCACCTTTCATGCTGTTTTGAGTGTCGTTTTGTCCAATATTATATCAAACCGACCCTTGTGTAATTACTGTTTTTGTATATTTAGGAATGCGATATGATATTGTATAACAACTATCCATTGTCAAACAATCTATATTTTTACAATATAGAATCTGCCATATCAGCATCATAAGTGTTATTATGATCATTGCCTTCTATAGCAATGCTCATTCTGACTACAGCATATGGGCCTGGGAACATGCAGATATTATAAACCCTCCGTGGGGACGGTTATGAGGACAGCTGCATGCTGTGCCAATTTGATTTAAATATTGGATATTATAGAGCATCTGTGGTGCCTTGATGTTTGGTTTAACTGTTGGAATGGCTGTCAATCACTACGGTCATTGAGTTAAGATAAAAAAAGTTATATTAAAAGTTAAGAGTCATATTCACACCTTAATGACTCTTATTGACCGATACTTATTTCATGTACCTTTATTTTTATAATGGATCATTGGAATCCATTGTTTCCCCAATGACATACTGTATGCAAACATTATTGGGTTGATGCCCGGTTAAAAGGTTACAGTAAACCACAGCTGGCCACAGACTAACTGATGAGTTATGATAACCGTGGCACATCTTAAATACGAATGTAGGACGATGTAATATCACTGGATGCGTAATAACGCTGCTAAATGCAATAAAGAAGCAATTTGGTGAAATGGAGAAACTTTCTATACAGTTCTTTGCAGCGCTCACAGTAATACTTAAAAATATCGTTCAGCTGTGAGTCACATACAGTATGAACTAACAAATCCTTAAATCATCTTAAAAATGGACACAGAAAGTAAGTAACCGAGTACAATGTAAATGACTGAAGATGCAATCTGAGTGACTGATCACCAGGACAGAATATTCTTGCACTGTAGATGAAATATGAAGATGAAAGGGGAAAAAATGGTGCGGAAAGGAAGTGTGGGGAAAATGTTTTGAGTTATTTCCCTGCACATTATTTACCAGAGTTAGCCAGAGTTTTATCCAGGCAGAAGGGGACATTTGAGACAGAACGAAACAAAGACTGGATAGAAGAATAAATGGATGAAGTAAACGAGAGAATTCACCTATTCAGCTGATATAATTGATCAGTGTTTTACTCACAAAGATCTTCCCTACCAATACGTCTACAGGTTTTTCCTTGTAAACAATGAAACTTGTATGGACACGCTTATTAAGGAGGAAAATGTGGGTGGCAGGGTGAGCAACTGTCAAGTTGAGGACCAACCAATCATAAAGGTGTCAGTTGCCCCGTCAGGTACCACAAAAATAACAGGAGAGTCAGGTGGATGTCAATCAAGGGGGCTGTGTACACGCCCACACACCTCTGAGAAGGGGTTTGATCAGCCACGTTAACCTCAAACACCTGTGTGGGTGGACAGAGGCTTTAAGGAACAGTGCACGACCAGCAACATCAATGTGTCTAAAATGTGGCCCAGCATGGCCCAGCTCTGTGTGTCTTTGAACTTGGATAAGCTGCTCTCTTATCTCTCTATGAGTCTAATAGCACAGCCTCTCTCCTATAGAACACCACAGCGCTGCCTGAAGATGAAGAGATCTGCCGCACCATCACTGTGTGGCAACGTTCCTGTCCCACAGTGCACTGGGGCACAATATAAACAGATGAGAGCCAGCATGGTGTCTGCACTCTCAGTGGCACAGACTCTCTTTGATTTCTCCACGCAAACAGAAAAACAGATGGCTAAACCACCAAACTAGTTCTCTTCTACTGGCTCTTCCAACGGCTTCCAACGGCACAGAAGCATATTGAGCAGTTTCTTGGGAACTTTTCTTGATGCATTTATTTTTTACTTTGTTCCTATGCCGTCGAAACGGCGTTGGATGAAGCAAATGCACATGATGATTAATTCTGGTTGGTGACGGAGACATCAATACGATGCTGCTGCAAAGACATACGGTATCTGTGAAATACAGTGCAGCTCTAATTGTAACAACGTGTAACAACGTGTAACAACGGTGCAGGAGAGGGGGGTGATGAGGAGTTATCGGTGATTGTTTGTGAAGCGTGTTGTTTGGATTACCCTTCTGTAAATATGGATCATAAAAAACACGCTAAGTGCGTCTTTTCGTTACTTCGTTGTCCTCGCCTCGTCACCCTCGAACCGTGACAAAAAGCCAATCACTAGTTCAGCACGCGTCGATGTCACAGCCAGGTTGGGAATAATTCAAAGAATAATGGGGATTTACGTACTTTTCATTTTGAGTGGGAGGAAAAGTTAGCATAGTGAAAGTTCTGTTTTAGCGTCAACCAGTGTAAGTAGAAATGTTAGATATAGGGCCCTAGTTTCCAGGTCAAGATGCAAGCGGAGGCGAACAGCGCAAGTCAATCTAAGGTGTGGTGATAATCGAGTGCAACGGCAGGGCAGTTGTAAAAGGGTTGGAATAGAATTAATAAATAATCAGTAGGAGTGGTGTAGGCTTCAATTACGGCCAATAAAATCAGCTCCTACAAAAACAGGCCATTTTGTTGTCTTATGCATCTAAGAGCTGGATGTCGGGCACTATTCACTACTCCTCCTTCCTACCAGAGCTCATAGGCTCCCCATGTTCTCTACCCCTCCCACACACACACTTTCGTGGTTAGCTCTATGCCAGTTTTCTTTTTAAGTAATTGAGTATTGTTTGCAGAAAGAATTATTATGATGGAAGTTGCTCACCTTTGGAACCAATTTCTTAGGCTTGATAAATGAATCTCTCATATTTGTATTGCAGAGACAAGGATCTGGAACTGTGACTGGGAACAGCAACCCAGCTGCTGGCCAAGGTATTTTTCAACTTTGTGGGGAAAGTCAATACAATGTTTGACTGATATATTGGATTAATTCATTGTTTTTATGTAAGACATGAATATAACAGTGACCCTGTGCCCTAGCGACCCTGCGCCCAAGCTAGTAATTTACAGGAAGACCTACTTTTTAAACTGGGTCATGATATTGTTGGCATTATAATGTAATTCAAATCCCCAAAGTTATAAACTTCAAGATGAACCTTTTAATACTGGTTACAATTCATTGACATTCATTAATTGTGTTAACTGTCACACTGTCATGTTTCTATAAAAGAAAGGCACAGACAATGTATTGAACATAAAGACAGACATTTCTTTAGATAATCAGGTGGGTAGTTCAGTTGGTGCCGATGGCAAGTGCCTGTGTTTGGTCCAGTCATCTGTTAATGGTTTGAGTGAAACCTATTGGCACCGCCTGGCTGAAAAATGATTTTCAACTGAGTGATTAATATGACTGATATGTAAGCAAAGAAAAATGTAGAGGCAGAGCTTTAAAAAAACATTTATATTTTGACATAATTGATAAATGTCAGTGAATATTATCACATACAATGTCATAATATAAAGAATCGTTTTTGAACTTGTGTGGCATTCAAAGAATAATTATATTCGTTTTTGTCACGATCGGCGCGCTCACGGCCACGCGCGCATCGTGCCTCCTTTCCCCTGCAACGCACCTGTGGCGCATTAGG
>JAOEHI010053781.1:14847-44045 GCA_025447815.1 Percopsis transmontana | reverse complement strand
TACACAGCCTCATCTGCAAGCACCCACCCACATGCAAGAACACACACACACACACACACACACATATACACATACACACACATACATAATACTCATTACATTGGCAGGTTCAGTTCTTATTCCTAATTTAATTCACTTCAGTGTAGTGCTGCAGTCTGGTCTGACCAAATGACACACACACAAAAATGACTAAAATTGCAGTCTTTTTAGACTACACAGACCAAACTGGAATAGCATGTTGACTTAGAGCAACTTCCATCTAATAAGAAAGCTGCATTTCAGTGAAATCTAACGTTGACCTAACATTCAAAATGGGATAGTGTGATTCTAGTCGTGGAAAAGCTACCAACTGCTTCGTGGCTAATGTGATTAGTAGTAGTAGTAGTTCCAAATCTTGTAATTTGTGGAAAACTAATCTGTACGAGCTCATTTTAGCTTGTTAAGCTAACGTTAGCTGCGAACCTTGAAACTTTGGTTGTGATATGGCCTGCTTATCACACCATTATATACCCCAAATCGGATGAGTAACATATCTGTTGCATTTTAAATCAGCAACGGCTAGCGTTTTTTTAGTCACATTAAAAATCACACAAAAACGGAGAGCCCCATGTGTTCCGCTGTTACACCGGCGTATCCAAGCTCATCAGTTGACCCGAGCTTAGTGAAAGTCGTTGAAGACACTTAAAGAGCACATCAGTTTGCTAAAATCGCACACAACATTGCTTTTCATATGAGTAAAGTTTATTAAAATTCACTCCAATATATACACGTACCTTGATTTCGTTCAGAAATTGGTCCCGCCGCCATGTTGAATTAACGCACGGCAAGCGTCCGGAAGCCAGGCCCCGCCTCCTTCCCCTTTGTTTGACGGATGCGGAAGTTACATCAACGGCATATTTTTTATATTGCATTTTTTCGGCGTTGATGTGTTTATAATACATCCATGTGTAAAGAAGTATTGAATCTTAAACAAAAATTCGAGAATGGCTTTTTTTTTTTTAAATATGTACCCATAGAAATCCAACGAGCTGACTCGTAAGCCTATGGAAGGCATGTATTACCATAAAGTGTCTTACCCACAAAAACACACGCAGATTATTAAAACTATTAGGGTCGTGTCCTGAACACTTAATACTGTACCCTTGTTGAAATATTGAAGAAACTATTAATAAAATGCCATCACATGGACACTTCCACGGGCTGATTTATTACAGTATAAACCTACTGAAAGTAGGTATACATTTGGAATACAAATGCTTAAAAACGCTGGTCATAGAAAATACACACAATCAAGTAGTTTTAAACTATTTGTAATACAAAACAGAATAGAAAAAATTTATAGAACAGAACAAAAATAGAAAACATTAAAAACTAGATGAATATGTCATGCATCAAATCCAAACGAGTAAACAATCTTTGTATAGAATGGACAGTAACAATACAATAATAAATGTAAGATTAATTAAGTCTTAACTAATAACGACCAGAAAAAGCTATAATGGACAATATCAAATGTGTTTATAACAACATAGCTCTTAGATCTTGGCTTAATATCTCATATAAAAACAAAACTATATAAAAACGGACTAACAAACAACCGATGCAAGAGCTCAAGCCTTTTGTCTAAATCCAGCCCAATTAAACTGTTAATTTCCGATTTGCTTGTAAATCATAGTAAATTTTGCATGATTAGGGAGTTTTAGCTTGCACCCACTTTGAGTGCCAATTAGAGCCTACATGTTTTTAGACTGTGCTTACATACAGCTTGTGCTACTAAAGCAAATCTGGGAAAATCTAGGTTTATTGTTTATGAATATAATTTATCATGACTACCGTTTTTCAAATTTCAGTCTAGTCCATTAAACTGCTAAATACAAAACGTTGCTAAAAAGTATGAAGACAAATCCCCTTTCAATGGGCTGGATCCATGGCAATCAGGCCGCAGAGCGTCAAAGTGCTCTCAAATAGTCATTCTCACATATTAATATTTCATTGGCATAAAGTCTTAATGTTTGACATCTAATATTCAGGTGATTATCATCAATTCGATATAGATATTGATTTTCAAGCCTCCCCATATTTACATTTTTGTAATTTTGCTTTGTGTTTGGAGGTATTCCTTCAATTTAAAATGACTCCTTCTTGTAAGATAACATCTTTCAGAGTTACATTTTCAAGCTCAAAATCAAATATCAGTTATAAAAGTGTAACAAGTACAGTATATCAAAAGTAATATGAGGTATAAAAAACATTACTATTTGGAAATAAACACAATATATCAAGGTACTGTAACATATGTTTGAAAATTTGATTGAAAGCATGTAATCTATAACACTTCTTTGAATGTAAAAATCCGACACTGTTTCTAAAAAAACAAAACAAAACAAAAAACAGTAAAATTAGGCAGTTTACACAGGTCCTATGTCTCAAAAAGCAAAACAAATACAAGCACCATTTCAATAGAGTAAAATGAATCAGAGTGAGCTACTATGCTAATAGCCCAAGCTATTATTTTATCCTCTTCTACAAATGTAGAATTTGCTAATGGATAATGTTTTCTTCATTCCTTCATTTTAGCACAGCTCAACTTAATACATTACAATTTTAGTGGAATATATTCACTATTGTATTTCCTCTATATGTTTGCACATTAACACAGAGAAGAACAGAACTTACATTATTTTAAAAAGAGTACATCAATTTGCTAAGAATAACACTGTTTTACTGTTCTATTGTAAACTTACAGTACATTCTACTACTCCCATGACCACTGTTACATTTTCTGGGATATGAGAATGCCAATCAAGAGAACTTGGATGTGCTGCTGTTTATAAATTTTTTTAACTGCAAACTAAGGTTCTGTGTTTCTGCAAATATTTCAAACTATAGTATAAAACTATGCATGTAAAATGTATAGTGTTCATACATTTATGCATGATATTTTAAACTGGATTATGAATATGTTATATCTTAAATAAAACGTGGGATTTTGGCCAGTATTCTGATTTTCTATGCAAGTAAATACACTAGTACTATATACAATACTTTTTGGCAGAACGTTTGAGTTATTGATATCTTTGTGAGATTTGTTTTGTTGATGATTGATACTCGTATACATTTATATGCCCAGTACATTCACTGATAAAAGGCAGGCTCTGTCTCTCTAGAGCTCTGATGTGGAAATTGATTTAAGTATCGTGAGCTTGGAAGCATGAAATTGCATAAACTGCGTAAACCCCAGTCAGCTGGTCTGTCTACCACAGGCATGTACAACAAAGCACTGCTGTTCTATAATAACTAGGCACAACGAGGCAATGGCTATCGCTTGTTATGGATATATGTGCAGAAAACAAGGCTTAAATATATGGTTCGCAAAAATGAAATAAAAATAGTAAAAACTAAAAATTCCCCATTACTTCTTGCTTGTGTTCAATACTGATACCAGGAGTCCTACCGAGTTTAAAAAGGCATTTATCCACGAAGAGCAGGCGGTTTAGTGAGACGGGAGTGTGGCTGCGTTGGCTGCATTAAGTTGGCCCACAGCTAACATCAGGATGTCTTTCTTCTCCTTGTGGAAACGGAGTTCTCTTCCAGCCAGCCGGGCCTCCTCCAGTTCCCGCTCTGTTGAGGCCAGCTCCCGGGCAATCGTCCCCGCTACTCCCTGTTCTCGGTTCACCCAATCAGCTGCCATCTGGGTACGCATATCATCATCCAGTGCCCGGTGGGAATAATGAGCCAACACTTCCTGAGAGAGACGAGTGGTGAGATAATAATATAACCCGCATTGCAGAGAACTGATGAAGTGTTACTATCCTCTATATAGGTCTAATCCTTACAAAAAAGGAAGGGATAAAAATGTACCTGTCGGGAACATTGTCTTTCTCTCATGGCCTTGAGGCTTCCATTCCAATGAAGAAGCTGAAACACAGTCATGAGTTCCTGAAAAGAGAAGCACAGCTAAGCATGCTAGAACAAGAACCATTCAAAAATGAACGAGCATGTACCATGAAATAAGTCTTGTGAATGAGCATTTAAATTTCCTTTTTCTCGATGGCGTTAGTGCCCCCAGAACCTAAAATGTCTGCCCCTGCTCACTGTTTATATTTTGAAACAGGAAAGTCTATGAAAGTGTGGGCAGTGGCAGGGGGGAAGGGGTAGAGAAGGGTAGCTAGCCACTCAGCACTCAGGTGTGCGAGGGGCTTACGATGTCAGCGTTTCAAACCAAAACAACAGCATTTTTGCCTCGCTGGTGTCCACACGAAGGGCAAAATTTTGACACAAATCGACCGTAAAAAACAACAACAAGTGTACCGTAAACAGTTTGAAACCACTTAAAGCTCAAAACCAGATGCCTGAGGGACGACGTTGTATTGAGAGCCCACACTGTAAGTACCTGAAACTCGAGCATGGATTTTCCTTTGTTGGACTCGAGCATGAAGCGAAATGCCCCGATCCCTGTGCTTGGATTGTCGGCTTCCTCTCGATTCCCCTGTGAATGACAACAATCAACGTCTCCATTTTATGGTGTTCATGCGGGAGGGGGGTCGCAGTACAGTTAGCACATTAGACAGTGACTTATTATGGGCAGTGTTTAAGGCTACAACTTACATTGAAAGAGGCCAGAGCTTCACACACACTTTTCTCAATGAAATCGTCTGTGATGCGTCGAGAAGGATGCTCATTGAAAACAGAGTTCATTAGCGCAATCTTGGCGGCACTGCGCCTTGCCTCTGCTTTCGTTGGACAGAACTATTGACAGTGAGGAAATAACATTAGTCACAATAGTATGTAGAGTCTAAATGAAACACGAAGAGTCAGAATGGTAAACAGAGGTTAATGTTATAGGCATTTATATTTAGCAATTCTTTTAGAGATAAATGTGAGGTCTAATGGGCATAAGAAGCATGAAACATGACAAACATGAAAATAACTTTTACACAAAATAACTTGAATCAGGCAGGTGGTGTTTACACAAAATAACTGGATCTTGTAACCTTTAAATCTGCTTTTGAAGAAATCAAATGTATGCATTTTATATTTATTAGGACCCTTTGGAATCAAATGAAGGTTTCTTCAAAATACATTACATCATTGTGTGTGTGTGTGTGTGTGTGTGTGCGTGTGTGTGTGTGTGTGTGTGTGAAGGAGGTCTTATTTAAAAAAAAGTTGTCCCACAGACAGTTAAACAGCGTCATACTTTTAGACTGTCAACACGCCCAAACTTACCTGGAAACTTCCAAAACAGCTGCCTCCTGGAAGGCTAACATAGCAAATATATGGTGGGTTATTGGATGGGACCATTTCATAAACCACTAGTGCACCGTTCCGAAGATCTGCACCTCTGGTCAACTTCATCTGCCAGAACTCCTGCAACGCCTCCACCACATTAACTGGAGCACACAAAGAGAAGAAGCCTTGTCACATTGCAATACCGCAACATTTGTACAGCCTAACATTGAATATTACATTCAAAGTTAAAGAAACACACCTCAATTAATGGCCAGAATTGCCCTTGTGGTTGAAACAAACATTTCAAAAGTGCTGTTGTTTTGGTTTGAAACGGACATTTGCATGCCCATCTCAAAGTGCTGAGTGGCTCACACCTCTCTCTACTCCTCCCCAACAGCGCAATAGGCTCACTTCATTCTCTACACTACACTGTGTAGATAATGAATGTTCCAAAACACTTAGCTGACGCAGAAATGTGGGGTTCTGGGGGAGCGTACCAATAAGCTACGGGTTGTCAAGCTCAAATGATGAGAAACCTATTTTCTTTCAAAAAATCTAATACATTTGCTGATGATGATTAGGCTTTTCAGACTGTTGCAACAGATGGTTTGTATATCTAATACCCTCTAATACCTTGATAATCTCAGAATGCTGCCTACTTCTTGTCTTGTCTATCTATCTAATAGTAGATATTCAGGTTCATGTTGTTTATATATAGAACAAAATTGTACTTGTGGGTTAAGTTATTATCAAACACTATAAAACCTTAAAACAATAATGATAAAAGGTAGAATTTTCTGGTGTCCCAGAAAATGCAGTATAGCCTATATAGAAAAGGGTATAGAAATACTACTAATGGATCAGAGGGGCGGTGTAATGCTATTAGATTTGGACACAGGGACTTGTATTAGCTCCACGCCAACAATCTTGTGGCTGACTTCAAGTCAATTCGCTTTTGATGCGTATACTCGTGAATGCGGAATGCTGAGATTTTTACCATTTCCCATTACGCAAACCAAACAAGATAGGTATCTCAAA
This sequence comes from Percopsis transmontana, assembly GCA_025447815.1. Classification (NCBI taxonomy): domain Eukaryota; kingdom Metazoa; phylum Chordata; class Actinopteri; order Percopsiformes; family Percopsidae; genus Percopsis; species Percopsis transmontana. The sequence goes on along the minus strand of JAOEHI010053781.1, from coordinate 37,778 downwards.
GCCACCTCCTACCCGATTTAATATCTAATCGCAAACACGCCAAGTAACAAACTGATACACATTGAAAGAATGTTATAGACACAGGACGCTACCTCTGCCGTAACCCTGTGTGTGTTTGGCAAAGCTTCGCACCACCGCCTCCACAGCCTCTTTCAGAACAGCCGGGTTCCCTGGATTGCATAGTCCAGAAGCCCCTGTTCCGAGCCCCACACCACCCATAGTGCCGTATAGACTGTGGAACTGTAGCGGCGGTGGTGGAGGAGGTGGCGCTGAGGAGCATAGGGAGGCCGGAGGAGGTAACAGCGGTGCGATCGGAACTGTAACTCCTGGCCGGAGAGACGAACGAAGAGTCCCAGTCGATCCTGTACCGAATCCAATCCCCGGTTGAAGTCTCTGAGGGCGGATACTATCCGAGATAGATTCCATTGTCCAAACGTCACGGCTTTGTAGTCGAGACCTGGTAGAAACGTGCAATGATCAAGCGAGGCTTTGTCAATAAAATGAGAGATCGCGAGGCTTAAATAACACACTTTAGACGCGATGATGTTGGCGAAACAGGCACTTAACGATGTTTTTCTCAAACGCACCACTACCACTATGCGTCTTCCTCTCTAGGATTAGGCTCATGGGTCGTCAGTCATAGATAGGCGGAGAAATAGCAGACCAAGAAATCTGAGCCTGCTCTCTGGCACAAGCAAATAGAGGGCGCAGTAAGCGCAGTGTACACTGAACAGTTGCAGCCTTGTGCTTTTCTGAAACTTTGCCCCAGTAATTTAATTTAATCCAGACACGATTTAAAATCTGAAATCGACAAGGGTAAATAGTAGGCTCAGCTATAGCTCAAAATGGCCAGAGGATTCCATACTGCGAATGTTGTAGGTAGGCTAGGCCTACTGTGCATATTATGAGGTAAACTGGGCCAGGAACTGTAAGTAGAATACACACACTGAAAAGATTTAGTACACTAACGTATTTGTGTATGTCGTTTGGGTTAAGGCTGGGGCGACTACCATAAACACAATGGCTCCTCCCTCACACTGAAGCATCTCAATGTTGATACAGTAATGCAACAGAGTTGATCTATAGTAACCCAGCAGAAGCTCCATGCAGCTTAGCTGTAAACAGGCATACCCCAGTTTAAAGTTTTAGAGGTAATTCCAAGGAAATCTCGTGTTGGAAGAGGGTTCCTCATGTATGCCAATTCATCTTGTTTGTCAAAGCAAATGTTAATTAAACCCATGTGTGTTTATACTGACTGAAATTGTAGACATGGACACATCAGTATTTTAGAGGCTGTGTAGCTAAATTCTTTTCAGTGTTGTTCTCCAAAGAACTCTTTGTGTGAGTCCTGCTTCCTGCTTGCTTGTTTACTGGCAGGTAGTGGCCCAGTTTACAAAGGGTTTAAACAGATCAGAGGCACAAAGACAAGTCTGGATTTCTTTTAAATGGGCCCAAAGGGCCCACATTTCTTTTGGGCCCTGAACAAGATCCTTGGTTATTCTTAAAACAACATTCATTTGTTCATACGTTCATACTTATTAGCCTACATTTTGTTGTACCAAACATATACCTTGTTGGATGCCTTTGTTAAAAACAATAATTCCATTATAAGGAAAATTGACTACAATGGTGCTAAACAAATTAGAATCGAGGGCTTGATATTAAAAGGCAATTCTTCTCTAAAATAATATTTATATTTTTTAATATTTATTTTTGTCTCCTGTCTACTAATAGCTATTTACCCTTCTCTGTTGTCAACAGTATGTATTAACTTTAAATTTAGATTCCGTTTTATGAAATAATACCTCATAACATTCAGCACAATGACAAATTGGTCTTGCAAGATGTATCCAAAATGTTCTATGGTCAAATATATCACCATAACTTAAAAGTCAAGTCGATTTGTGTAATAAATTGCCCATAGCCCTGGATACAAAAACTTTGGTCATGGTTTAAAGAGAACACAGCACTGTCAGCACTTGTCCTTCCCATACCTGAGTGCATTCCTCTACTCCTCGCCCCAGAGAGCCCCTAGGTTCGGACCATTCTCTACTCCTCCTCCTGCAGTCACACACCATCTCGTGGAGAGTTGTTTTTCAAACTGGGATGCTGGGTGTACATTTGAGTTTATGGGGGAACAATAACTCAATCAAGTTGAATTGGATTGCAACCTAAACTTTAAAATAAAATATTTTCAGGATTACAATTATCTCTCTCTATATATAATATGGTTAATATCAAATTCTACCCTTGATGGCCACTTTAGGGTTAACCAAATGTCTTTTTTGTAGGCAGGATGAAGTTTGAGCCTTGGCTGAGTGTGTGGGAACCTGGAAAGGTCTGGACTTTCAATGAGAAGCACCATGTGCCCAATTCTCTGTGTGCTTGTTGTGTCAGGCACTGAGAATCCCACGACACAAGACTGACTGACATACAAGGCTGAAGTGAACTAACAAACGGACTTCTAAGATTAGTATATATGGAACATTCTGAGTGTTTGTTTTGATTTTTATAGATGTATAACTGTCATATAAGTGACATCTTCTGTGTTCCACCTAACCAAAGATCTGGTGTTTCTGACCTTCGTATTAAAGCACATACAACCAAAGTCGTGACAGTAAAGATGACCACCAAACAACATACAGTACACAGTATGATTCAGGCTTATCAGGTCAATACTGTGAAGGTGACGTTTAATGTTTATCTGTCCGTTCTGCTTACTCATCATGCCAGTCATTAAATGCAGATTCCATTAGCAAGGTTTAAATGGTTGATTTAATCTGCAAAATGATAAGGTACCCATGAGCTCGGCTGATCAGCGATCATAACATGCAACTACTGGACTTTGACATAGATTGCCCAGGTGGCAGGGCGAGCTGCAAGGGTCAAACCACTGTGGCACTTTTGCCAGCACAAACACCATCACATCCAATAGGATTCAAGCTTTGACTGTGGGTTGTGTTTGTCCTGCTGCCTGACTATAAGAAGATCTAAAATCTTAAGGGAAGGCACCATCTGGTTTGAATTATCCAGCAGTACAGGTAAGCCTCGATCTGCTTCTCTCTTTGTAACTTTGAAATTATTTAGAGTTCACACCTTACTTACGGAAAAACAAAGTACCACTTTAGTACCATTTAACTACATTTTACCAGTGCATCTTTTGAAAAATATTTGTAAGCCAACCAATAGTGAATGAATGTTGACAAAAATGTATGTACGACTAGATTACATATAAAACGGTCTTAATTAGGTTTATTTAGAGTTATAGAGGTGGAAGAATATGTAGGCTACTTAGTAACCGTAACTTGGCTGAGAAATTAGTCAAATAAAGAAAGTGACGTGTACAGTATATGGTTGTGATGTTTCTGATAAGAAGTAACTTAGTTATTAGGTTTTTAACAAACATGGCCATAAAATCTGTATTGTATTACCTCTTGGTAAAAAGCCAGGTAGGGCATATTAGAATATTTGTAGCCTTTTAACAGTATTTCATTTATGTGATATGTGACATTGCAACTGACAAATATATTTGCTTGCTAAAGCCAAAGTATATATAGTACTTAAATTAAAAGGCAATACTGTTATAACTTTAAATGTTAAAATACAAACCCAACATGTTCTTTTATACATAAAATACTTAAAGCATTTGTAAAGGCGTCATGGCCAATTTGAACCTGCTCTACACCACAGTTCAAGTGGCACCAGTTTTAGTTTTAGAAATTACTAGCTTTCATCTTTTTAAAGAGACAGATTAAATAATTTAGAAAAATGCCATCTGATATTTTATTAATTGAATAACATTGCTTCTTAAGGTATCTCTCCAGTCAGCAATCATGAAGTTCTCCATCATCGCTGCCTTTGTCGTGCTTGCTCTGGCACAAGGTATGAGCCAACAAACCATTACTAAAGTCATAGTTAGGAAAACATTTTCCCCCCACACAAATAAAATTGGGAGTGGAGAAAAGTTAAGTATTACACAAATAAGTAAATTAAATAGATCCCTAAAAAACAGCTTTGGCAACACTTGTAATGTTTGTGATCATCCACAGGAAGCCTTGCCCAGGAGGCTCCGATTGAGTTTGAGAAGATGACTCAGTTCTTTGAGGACATGAGGACCAAGCTGCTCTCTACAGCTCAGGAGCTCACAGAAACCATCCAGGCCCATGAGCTAACCGGCCAGGCTCAGTGAGTGAAAGTACTTTTAGTAACATTAAAACAGTTTGGTTTGACACAAAGTTTAATAATACCTACTGAAACCTACCGTTTCTAAGCTGGCACCAACATTAGATCAGAGCAGGATAATATAAGCACTACATGGTTAACATAAAGCTGACTGAGCAGGTTAGTATGTAGTTTCCAATTTAGTTCCACAATATAAGCCCAGACAAAGCAGTGTTTCTTATATAAAAGTCTTCAGATTATCTATATGAATGCCTTAGCAAGAGCACTAAACTGCTACACTTGCACTTTTCTGATTTCAACTTTCATAAATTCTGGTCATAATCATTTAGCTCTGGCCTGCTATACAGCTCACAAGTGTAATGGAGATGTAAAGGCTAGGTATTAATGCCTCACAGGACCTTCCTGGAGGATAGCAGGACCCAGCTGGAGCCCTTGGCTGCCAAGATCCACGAACACCTGAAGCCTCTTGCTGCCAGCGTTGAGGAACAGGTCAGGCCTCTGGCTACCAGTGTGCAGGAACAGATCAAGCCCCTGGCTGACAGCTTCCAGAACCAGTTGGAGGACATGTTCCGCAAGCTGATGGACCAGGCCAAGGCCATTGGGCAATAAATTACTTGAATCCTTTGTCTTGGATAGTTGAGGCCAAGACAAGCTATAATAGCGTTTAGGTGAATATGTTTGGTGGTGTTTGATGTCATTGACATGCAAAGAAACTTTCCACCTGCACAAATAAAATCTGGAACAAGGCCCTGTTGCGTTTGTTTGTGTTTTAACTTGCTCTTCAGTTAAAAGCATGGTCACTTTATATTTTAGGATGTGAAATTTAATGTACAATTCATCCTGGGGAAGGCTTGGCCAAATGGATCACGATAAGAGCATGCTGACCGCTAAATTTTATTCAGGGAGAAAGTACAAGATGCAGTGCCCTAAGCATTTTAAAACCGGTAATGTATGAGTATTTCAATGTAGTTTATGGAGACGATACCGGAGTAAAATTCGCATTTTGGTTCAACACCATTGAATTTTTTTTTTTGCATAGGTTGTGCCAGCTTTGTTTAGCTGAGAATAAGACACAAGCACACACCCACTAAATAGTGTCTACGCGTTAAGAATCTTAACTCTGCCACCTTTGGCCAAATTAAAATTATTGCCCTTGTTACAGCCTGGAATGTGACAACTTGCACAATCTGTTAGAGTAAAAATACAAAAAGGGACTTTGATTGTCAACTTTGAGAAAAAAGCGAAATGGACAAAGTATTTTTATGAGTTTTATTCAAGCAAGCAAAAGTCAAGGGAAATTTCAGACAAGGCTGTGCCTACACTCCTACAGCCTCAGTTAAATTTAAAATGGATAAAATGCCAGAAAGGAATGTTTATTAAATTTCTATTCTCCTCTAAAAACCCCGTACTCATCCATTTTTATAATAAGTTTTTCCATTTTTTTTCTAAGTTTTTCCTTAAATGAACAAGACCTAGTTCTTTCTAGGTCTGGCTGGAGAAGTTCTTTCCATCACCCCCACCCACCATGGCAATATTTAATTTTACTTTGTGCATTTTTATTTTTACGATGTTTTAACCATCGGTGAAGCTAGTCTCAAGGTTCCCCGTTCCTGTGAACACAAGACAGACTGGTGTTATTAGGTGTAAAGTCTGTATCCACGCATTTCTATTGTAAGCTATACTAGAACTGTTTGGTAGTGATCTAGGAGGCAAACATTTAGAAGAGGGTCATTCTACTACCTTTGTCAAGACAAAGCTGGGCTGGAACCTTGGGTTTAGACACTTGGGACAACAGCCGAGTTGGGCACAGTCTTCTGTGCAGCCTCCTTGGCCTGGTGGGCCTGCAGAACAGCCACTGCTTCGTCCACCTACGAACAGTTTTAATATTTATAAATTATACATCCATGGAAAAACAATTAAGACTACTGCACAGTTACATACAATTTTATTTCTATTTAAAATATATTTAAAAAATATATATTTAATGTTAATTTAATATAATGTTCAGTGGTCTCTTAATTTTTCCCATGGCTGTATTTTAAAATAAAAGTAAAATTAAACTGTTTTAACAAGAATCTTTGTAAATTATTTTTACCATGTTCAACATGCCTGAGCTTAAGTGAGAAGCTGGCCCAGTGTGTAGTTTGTTTACATACTGAAGAACCTTCCTTCCCCCTCTGCAAGCAGTTAGCTCTGCTAAACCTAGCTTAGCCTAACAGCCAACATATTTGGCAGCAGACCGCAAAAAAAATAGCTTAATACATTATGCAAGCTTTGAGTCTTTTTAAAACATATTGGCTTACCCTGCAACAACTGGGTGCAATTTTACACAATACTCCTTTCAAGTCACAGCCAAGACGGATGCCTCTAACCTCAGCCATTATATTTCCTTTTAGTGCACTTTGTAGACAAGATCCAAGAGGCGGCATCTTTATGTTCCTAAATCAGAGGACTGACCTTGGAGCGGAGTGACTCAGGGGACTCCAGCATGTGGAGCAGCTCAGAGTTGTCGATCTCCAGCAACATGCCGGTAATCTTCCCTGCCAGGCTTGGGTGCATGTTCTGGATCAGGGGGAACAGACGCTCACCTAGAGATTAGGAAGCGCACAAACTTTAGTAAGAGCCTGACGGGCAGAGATGCCTGGGCAGTGCTGAGGTAGTACAGTGTAACAAGTTAGGAGGGGGAAATGCAGTTCTGCCAAGGCCAGTGCCATTTAATACATTTGGCGTGGTCAACATAGCGTACTGAAATTCTAAAACCAACATTTCACCCAAGAAGTATTGCACAGCTGGCCAAAAGCAAAGATAGCTCCCTGTACATTATAAAAGTCAGAGCTGTACCATGTTAGTCAGCATCATTCATTATACATAAAATTGCTTTTTACAGTTTGGTCATTACACTGGCCTTATTTTTGAGAACCACTGGGCTAATGGAGTGTTCCTTATGCCTTACCCAGCATCTGTTTCTGCTCCTGTGGGGGGGCGGCAGCCAGCATGGAGGCGGTCAAAGGCTCCTGGCCCTGTACATGCACAGCAGGCTAGAGGGAGAGAATAAACAGCCATTACCAGCATGTACATGTACAAGCGCCACGTGTAATCCTCAGCATCCTAATCCTAACGTGTACAAAATGTTTGCAGCACATGCGCGTCTCCAGTGTCCACACTGAGAGGACTCGGGGCGCATAAGCTACAGTCACTGTCGCAGCCAATTGGGCCAGTGCAGCCCACCGAAGAGGAAGCACTGAATTTGACAAAGCTGCAGTCGGTCAATATTCTCTACTAGGATGAGATTTTCGCGTGCACCCACCTGCTGCATTGGAACTTGGGGCTGAGTGTTCATGTGTTGCTGGGGATTGCGGACCCCCGTGGCATACTTGTACTGGGGAACACCTCGCACATTTGGGGCTGCGGCAGTCGCTTGTGTGGGTGGCCGCGGGCCCATGGCCTGGGCTGCAGAGAGGAGGCATCAACAGTGGTCAAGTATTTCAATAAAAGCCTTTACCGTTCTTAAAATGCAAGTTAAGTGAACTCGTACAATTCTGATGATTGTACAGAGATGACTGACCGATGCGCTGGGTGGACATCATACGGGGCACCTGGGAGGCAGGTCTCATGGTACTGTAGGTCTGAGGGCGCGGGGCCGATGGTCGCATTGCACCCGGCATGCCCTGGAAGTCTACGTGCCACAAGAGACAGGATTAGCCTCCTACACTGTGCAACACGCTACAATAGAGGGATGTCAACGTGATGGGAGGGTTACTAACGTTGTGGCCGGACCCCTTGCGTGGCCCAGCGTGGGCTGGGGCGGAGCTGGGCCATCTGCCCAGTAGCTGGGTAGTAAGCGGGGCGGTTCTGGGCCTGCGGTATGGCGGCCATGAAGTAACCCGAGGGAGGGGCAGGCTGGTAGGGATTGATGACTGGGTTTGGCACCGCTCGCACACTGGCCATGCGCTGCATGTACTGGTTGGTCAGGTGGGCCTGGCGCTCCTCCTTCCGCTGGGCTAGGGCCACGTACAGGGGCTTTGTGGCCACGATGCGCCCATTCATCTCCGTCACCGCTTTGGTGGCCTCCTCTGGGGAGGAGAAGCAGACGAAGCCAAAGCCCTTGCTGCGCCCTCCTTCCATCATGACCTGAGATGGGAGACAGGAGTTGGAGGGCTTCAGATAATATTAAGCTAGCTGAAGTGGAAAAAATAACTGAGCGAGCCAGCTACCTTTAAATGACCAATGCAGAAGCAATTTTGTTTAAAGCAAGCTAGCTTCTCAGGTGGAGTTTACCTTGGCACTGGTTATGGTGCCAAATGGTGTGAACTCTTTGCGCAGGCGCTCATCATCAATTCCATCATCCAGATTCTTCACATACAAGTTGACACCCTAAAGAGGCAATATGTGGACAATATTAACCCTCTTTCTGGGGAAAAGACAATAGCATGAATAATCCATTCAGACATGATTGCCGCAATCCATTAATAACTTGTGGCGTTCTGATGTGGATTCATACACCACAGCAGGTCTGCCATTTGTCTGTAGTACAGGTTTGCTGCCAGAGTCCATGTGGCAGGGACTTGGGGCACATGCACTACAGAGTCACTGTCGCAGCCATTTTGGCCAGTGCAGCCCACCGAGAAGAGAGCACTGAATTTGACAAAGCTGCAGACTGTCACTTATCCTTATTAACCAGGACTGTTTGCCAGCAATTTATCAGAAAGAAAAAGACTCATAAAAATAAGTATGTAAAAAGACATTAAAGCTGCTGTAGGCAAGATTAGAGTTGCAACCAGAGCTAGCTAAAAAATAAACTGAGCAAGATTTTGAAAATCAAGAACCCTAAAACCCCTCCCCCCTCCCTCTGGAGCCCCCATCTGTGCCATTGACAAATCTATTGTAGCTGTGTGCACGCATTCATTGGATTGAAAGGCAAGATCGATTCGCTGGACCAATCAGTGAAAAGAGGCCCTGATTGGCAAGACTTATTTTGGGCACAGTCAAAAATCTAAAAGTCAACTTTTACCAGAGGAAAGGGCTATCAACCAGAGCGGATATTCTCAGCGCATGTCACTCACCGATAACTGAAGGATGTCTATGGCATTTCTAACAAAATAGACTAAATTTACAGCTCAAAATCTTCCCTATAGCCGCTTTAACAGGTCAGCTTCTTTTACACATCTGCCTACAATCTGGTGCAATAAGAAACCCAGCCAGCGTCATTACACAATCATGCTATTGGGAAAAAGATGTTGCCAAACCAGACCTGGTAGCGAGTCATCCGGTCCTGTTTCATTTGCTCAAACTTGCGCTTTAGTTCGGTCTGTCGCTCCACCTTCTTCTGAGCACGGCCAACGTAGATCAGCTTGCCATTCAGGTCCTTCCCATTCATCTCATCAACAGCCTAGGTTTAAGATTAAACACCAACAGATATTGACTGGTAGACAAAAACCAGAAGGATGTAGGTTTTGCATTTCTATTTCCCAGCAAAAAAAAAATAAAAAATAAAAAAATAAAATAAAAAAAAGTGTTGGACCCTCCTGTGCTTCAGTGGCTCACATTCCTATACTCCTTGACCTAGTGCGCCTATAGGCTCACATCCTCTCTACCCCTCCCCTTGTGGCCGTGTGCACAGTTGCATTTCAGAACATAAATAATGAGTGGGAGGAAAGGTGGGCTTCTCGGGGCGCTATAACAAAATTAAAAAGGGCACCTAAATAGCTATTAAGGTTACATGCGTCACTTAAATAGCCATAGGGTAGCTGTACTGACTCGTGCTTTACCTTCTGGGCATCCTCGTGTCTCTCAAAGCTGACAAAGCCAAAACCGCGAGACTTGCCTGTGTCGTCCGTCATCACGCGGATGCTCATGGCGTTTCCTAGTCAAGAGAAATGACTGGTGACTGTTCTGTTGCATTTGTGATGGCAGCGAAGACAAAAACTCATCATGGTAAACATTTCATTTCAGCATCATGTTTCGGATGTGGGGTTACCGCATTATATGGTAATTTACTAGGTTTGGTCTGTATGGAAACTAACCATATTTACTGAAGACTTCCCGCAGCTTCTCCTCATCCATGTCCTCGCCAAAGTTCTTGATGTAAACATTTGTGAACTCTTTGGCTCGGGCGCCCAGCTCAGCCTCGCGTTCTTTGCGAGATTTGAAGCGACCCACAAATCTGCGTTGAAAGACAACATTTGTTATAAGTTTCAATCAACTTGGGGATCTGACATTAGGTTTCTAGAGAAAACACTTTAAACCATACAAGACTTTTCCAAACAAATCACAGTTCATACTGTTGCAAGTGGCCAATACACACTTACACTTTTCGGTCATTGAGCAACATGCCATTCATTTTCTCAATGGCCCGTTCTGCTGCCTCCTGAGTCTCAAAGTGCACAAAGCCGTATCCTTTAGAGCCATTCTCATCACAAACCACCTTGGAGAAAAGGAGACGCATGCCAGACATGAGACAGACATAGGGCAACACATGCAACGTAAGAAGGCCACAGATAAAGCAAGCTTGGACTACAAGAATGCGCCACTCAATGTGGTATTCTATTGCAATTAAGTAGCCAACATCCCCTTTATCTTTAAGTTTACTTTATTTAGCACCATTCTGGGGAGGGGGTCAGCCAAATCGGATATGAAATTGGTACATTTTGCAGCTTGTTCTTGGCCTTCGAAAGGGAGGAACCATTTTGTGAGCCAGCCCTTCTGCAGACCAAGGTTGATCTAGCACTGGAATGAGACGGGACAGCCACAGAAAAGACTGACTAGTCACTCTAGAGTGCGACACCATCATTAGTAGTGTTGGGGTAAAAAGGCGCCCCAAAAAAAAAAATAATCCAATAGGGATACAGACTTTTCACCACAAGAATGTATGAATAACTGGAGAAACAAATTTTCTTACTTCACTTATTTGTCAAGTCCGCTTTAGTATGACCAAAATATTTACTTCAGCGACGTCTGCAGTTACAGGGAGATATTTTAGCCTACATCTAGTGTCAAGTCAACCCTACTAAAACAGCATCCAGTGGCCATTGGCAGTCATCAGAGGAATGCTTCTTTATTAAATAAGCCAATGAATGGCACTGAATTGCTCACGTTGATTCCCATTTGAGAGATGCACCCAAGCTCAACATCTAGAGGCTAAATTCTCAGTGGTTGACTTGCACATTCTGTGGTTCGATTTTTTTCTGACCCAGCGACTCAACTACACAAATCCACATAAGCTATAATAACTTCATTTGGGTTTCCAGGTTCTCTCATTTTGACTAGCCCCTCTACAAACAGGCCTTTAAACGAGGGAGCAGGTAGTTAGCACTACATAAAAGCATTATTCCTTAATGATGCTAAATCTATAGCTAGATTAATCATATCACAAATATCAAGCTTATTGGCACAGGGTGTGCGATGTGAGCAGGCAGTGTCTGACAAAAGTCTGCAATGAGAAACTGGTAGTAGAGCCCAGACAGTCCTTTTGTTAGGCGGCAGTTAGCCGAAACGTTCAGCACATATGTTCAGACAAAAAGGCTCTTTTACAATGCAAATAATGCATTTACATGCTAAACACACCTTGCACAATTAGAAATGCACAGCCAAACCAAACCACCAGTGCGACCATCTTAAGCCCCAGCCCATGAGATGTGGAGATAGGGGAATGTTGGCCCTTTACCTTGCAAGATAGGATGTTGCCAAAAGCAGAGAAGGTGTCATACAGGGCTTTGTTGTCGATGGACTTGTCTAGGTTCTTGATGAAAATGTTTCCCACGCCGCTCTTTCTCAAAGAGGGGTCACGCTGGGACCACATAATACGAACTGGGCGCCCCTTGATCACGTCAAAGTTCATAGTGTCCAGCGCACGCTCGGCTGAGAGAAAGCAGAGGACATGACAGGATTATTTGGGCAATTGTACAGATTTTGGGGTAGCCAAAATCATGAGGAAGAGCTGTCAAACCACTGATCTGCCCAGTAATCCAAATTTACCTTCTGAAATTCTTTAGCCATTGTTCTGGCCGTCTCTTCTGCGGTATGCATGTATAAGTGACCTCTTTTATGCATCTATATTGGCCTAAATGCCAATGGAAAAGCATTTCAATTTGGTAATGAGTAGAGACCATCAAACTTTATCTTGTTAAACATACCATCCCACACCCAAAGAAGACACACCCTGGCCTAGACAACGAGAAGACACGTGGGCCTGTATTCCTCATTGCAGACAAACAATGTTCAGTTTGTCTATCGTACAGACTGTAAGATTGACGAATTCAAAAACCATTCGATCATCAATTGCTGGTTTCAAGAGTTAAGATGAGGCCTTACTGTCACTACAGTGACACTACATCTGCTAAAAGCGCATTGCTACATTTCTTTTGGGGTGGGCACGGTGGATGTGAAGCTCCCTCCCTACACAAACCTGCTACGCCACTAATGGGAGACCAAACGTTGTGCCGAAACTAGCTTACCGCCGAGATTGCTTTATTACCTAAACTTAATTTGTTATTTCTACGTCACCGTACCAAATAAGGCACTATTACATAATGCTTGCACAAGTACATGAATACGTGTGCCAACGGGGCTGCCAACAATCCACAATATAGAGAAAAAAATAACAATCCTAGCAGGGGTAAATTCCGGCATGACACCACAATGTCTGACACAGTCACGTGGAGGCTAGATACAGCCCAGGTCATACTTCTTTCCGGCTGTCAGTCTCAGCCTATACATTCGTAAATGTGAAATTCATCCGTGTTTTAATTACTTACCGTCTGCCGGCTGTTGAAAGTTGACATAGGCGTATCCAAGCGAACGCCGGGTGATCATATCTCTGCAGACTCGAATAGAGAGGATCGCCCCGGCGGGGCTGAATTTCTCATACAGCATGGCTTCGGTCACATCTTGATGCAGATCCCCGACGTACAGGGAGGCCATGGGGTAACTGGGAGCACTGGGGTTCATTTTCGTTCGCGTGACAGGCTATCAAACTATCGAAACTTCACGGTCAACTTTTCGACAAAAACTAAGCGTTGGTTTTTCAACGTTTAACGGTTTTGACCTGAATGTTCAGTTTGGATCAGATGGTAGGCAACCGTTTGCTTGGCAACAGTATTCTATAAGTAAAATTTAGCTTAATATTTTAGGTATTAAAATTAACGCTGGGTGCTGTTGGCCTGTTGATTAAAACTTAGTATCTGAAATTGAAACGCTAAATAATAAAAACAAATGTACTTGGCCTTGCTTCTCAGTAACCTGCAACAGACGTCGATTAAAATTGTCGATTCGATTTCGCTCCTTCTTAGTACCGTCCAGTGTTCGTACGCCTAGCCCAGCTTCACCGATTTTGTTACAAAAAGAATAAATGATTTTTTAAGCGTTTTTGATATTTTAAGGTTTTTTTTTTGTATTTTTATTTTTTATAGAACGTGTGCTCAGGAACACACGCGCACTCACACAGTCGGGGTTGAGGGGTGTTCCGAGTGCAAGTTGCTGTATATATACTGCTGGCAACGTCACCGAAAGGAACCATTCGTCTGTGAGTATAGGTGGAAAAGTCAACAAGGGGGCGTTGTTAAGAGCTAGACTGTACGACGGTGATGAAATCACGTGCTAAACGTTAATCTAATCAATTTACAGACAATGGTTTACTTTCAGAACAGAACCACGATAACACATCATTGCCCATGCCCAAAAGATATGCAGCAGTCATTCCCCCGCACTCGCACAACCATGTCTGCAGGGGGCAGTGTTGTCAATAAGTTTCCTGTAAATTAAATAGTTGAAAATTGTAGACCTTTCTATAGTGCCACTTAAAGTTATGCAGCACATATCTAAGACTTCCAAAAATCCCATTCTTAACTCCCACAGATGCGAAAGACATTAGCGAGCACAGATAATGGACTAGATAATGGATTTTTTTAAAAATCGGACAGAAAACATGGGCTTTACAAAACTATTCATTACTTTATCCATCGATTCCATCTAGTTACTGGCAAAGGCGCCCCTGGTTAAGAATTATTGTCTTCCACTGTATTTATTTAGGATTTACGTATTTTCTCAGATTACTGAGATTCCAGTGATAGTGGCCAACTAAATTCCCTGCTCTGTGTGCAAAGTAAAGGTGGACTGAGAACTTTTCTGACCAACTTGTAGTACCCTACACATCAGTATTGCTACCCATCAAGACATCCTACACCCCCCTTCCCCACTAAGACATCCTGCACCCCCTTCCTCACCACCACCACCACATACACACGCACACACAATGTGGTTTTAAGAATGTTTAATTCCACTTACATGAAAGCACAAAACCAAAACAACAGATAGTCAAGTGTTTAATTTGTAGTGTATGATCATCATAAAGAAATTGCTTTCTTCAATGCTACACTATCAATGAATGTGTAGCATTTCTAGTGTAGTTTTTCATGGCGTACTTCCAAAAGGTAAATATACCTGCATATCACATGGGGCAAGCTAAATCTGATGCCGAAAGTCATTTTTACCCTTATCCATACTATAATTAACCACATACATTCCAGGTATCAAAAAGAACACAGGGGACAACATACACAAATCAAAGTATAAAACACCTAAATAGAAAAAACAGTAGAAAGTAACCACATAAAAGCATTTGGCAAAAGTTTCTGTACTGCTGAAAAGATAAAATATCAAAGTTACAGTATCAAGCCATTGTTATCAAGTTGACTTTGTTGGTTGTTTATACCTCGTTGTTGTGGAATGGAAAATTCTAAACAGTAAAAAAACAAATTATACCAGCTACATGGAATGTAACCATCTTAAACGTAATCACAGTTTGACAATAGTTTTGGCAAATGATCCTTGAAACATGAAAAACCTATTCCCAATCCTAAAACCAGATGTGCTTTGACTCGTATCTAAAAGCCTGAGCAGACAAAACAGATACAAGACTAATAGAGGTAAAGCCACTAAGCAAACTGATATTAATGTTACTGCATGAAACCTAATCTATGCATCTTAAGTGGGACAAAATTTCAAAGACAATCTTAACCTTGGATTACCTTATTATTAACCTTTTGGTTAATATTATGGAATTTTAATGCTGGTCGTGAACTACTGTACCTTCAACAGACTAGACAAGCCTTCAGTAACATAAGATTTGAATTGATAGGGTTTCCATTCTTAGAGCAGCAATATGCTACAGTGAAGGAAAAAAAAGTTTGAAGACCACGGGGAAGGATTTGGGTCTGAAAAACAAGATTAGTCAGTTTGTTGATAAACCAGACATGGAGCTCTGACATACCAGTTGCTTCACATGATGAATAATGCTCAATAAAAACAGACCATTTCAGTCATTCCATCCTCTGTGGCCCTCAGAGGAGCACACACAGACACACACTCCAATGTACTTGCACACACACACTGAGTGAAGTGCAAGCATACATAGCTGTGGATGTATGAGCGCACACGCATACATACATATACGCACACACACACACACACAAACACACAACTTAGGCTGGTGAGAGGTAAAAATGTGTTGTGTTCTTCTAAACAGACAGAAACTCAGTTGTTCTCTGTTGCCTCCTCTGTTTCTTCCCCCTCGCCCTGGGCATCTGATGTCCACAGCTGCAACAAAACAAGCAGTCAGGACCACAGGCACACAGGCACACAGGTCCATACAAATACTAATGAAAAAGAAGGTTCCAGAATAGGACGGCAACAGCTAATTGAAAAGCATTAATAATACAAACCAAGCACTAAAGGCTTTAAAAACAGTTAGAAGAGTCATACATGGGTACCTTAAAGCGATATTGAACTTTTGTTAAACAAACCAGTCTAGCGAAACCCAAACACTATATTCATACTTTTCCATTCTGGATTAAAAATGGAAATATGTATTTAAGTAACCAGACAGTATGCATTATACTGCATGTATGGTGAAACAATGGAGGTTAAAATATACATCCGGTCCAGCACCTACTGGGAATAAGAATTTATTCCATGCCTAGCGTCATCATAATGACTTTTAGGTAAGGGAGCTTTAAGAGAAAGCACATATGAAAGAGCACTGTGCAAGAAATATATATTATAAATGTATAAATCCCTCCTGGACCAGAAGAAACACTCACTGTCAGATTGTCACGAAGCAGCTGCATGATCAAGGTGCTGTCTTTGTAGGAGTCACTGTTGAGGGAGTCCAGCATGGCGATGGCATCGTCAAAGGCCTGCCAGACAGAAAAGTAACAGTAGAAGTATCGGTACGTAACTAGAAAGGGCTGCTCTGGTAAAAGACAAAGGATAACAATTTCACTATTTGCTACCATCAGGATTGTGGATATGATATGTATAAACTATGAAGACAATTGCTACACAATTAGTGACAGCTCTTAAGCATAGCTTAAAAAAAAACTGAGGTAGAAACTGGAAGTGAGCAGTGAAAGAGGAGGCCAAGATTGTAAATGAATCGTAGCGAGTTCCTACCGATTTGGCCAGTTTGCAGGCTTTCTCAGGCGAGTTGAGAATCTCATAGTAGAAGACAGAGAAGTTGAGGGCCAGGCCTAGGCGGATAGGATGGGTAGGCTGCATGTCACTGGTGCTGATGTCGAAAGCAGATTGGTAGGCTTCCTGGGAGCTACTGATAATGGCTACAGAGGAGACAGCACAGATGTGTCACGGGAAACATAAGCGGACCGATGGTCTACTGACATAACTGTCCTGGCTAGAAATAAACTTTAAAGGAACCACTGTGAGCAATCCTAGTTGTGGCTTTTCAAACCCGTTAAGTATATTTAAGAAAATAAATTTAATAAAAGTGATTGTTATCAAAAGAACGGCACTCAAAAAATGACAACTGGTGAAAAAAAAAAGTGATATTTCCTGTACAATTGACCTTTCCCTAAGCCCCGCCCCCTTAGTTACTGTTGCTAACTCAGACCAACAATTGGAGCTGACTAGAGAAACAATGGCATCTGTCAGTGTCAAAACTATATCCCAAGAGGCTCTACACAACTTTTGGAAACAGAAGGACCTGATTTCGTCTAGAAGAATATGTAAAAACAGAAGGACCTGATTTCGGCTGGAAGAATATGTAAAATATTTTACGCTAGATGTGGTGAGTGGCAAGCTAAAATTGGAGGCAAAAGTTTACAGATCACAGTGCAAGAGGGAGAAGCCTCAGCTCACGTCCATCACGATAGCAGATGACGTTATCTGCACTTCATTTAAAGTTGTCTCAGACTGTATTACTTGTTGTTAGTCAATAAATTCTTTAATTCAGTCATACATTTTCATTGTTGCAAATAAATTATCAAAGTATCAAAAAATTAAGCAGAACAAAATACTAAGACTAAATAGATGACATGACAACTAAGCTCCCAGTGCCACGTAATGTTACGTTAACGGCGATTACCGCTGCGTTAACGGCGATTACCGCTGCGTTAACGGCGATTACCGCTGCGTTAACGGCGATTACATTTGGCTCCGTTTTGGGAAATGGGATTAATATACCTCATTGCCTAGCTTCTCAGGATACCTTCTATCAGTGTTCCATCTACCCCATTCACATCGTTTGACCATTTTTTAACCCTACATCTATGTAAAACCAGAGAAAACATACAATTTCTGATGCCAACAACCCAAAAAAACAAAAGAGTTTGATTTGTACAGTAGAATCTAGAGCGAGTATAAATCTGGCAAAACGGCAACAGCCAGCACCCTGGTGCAGCCTCAGCCCATGTGTACGCTGACAGTTGTAGGTCAAGAGCTGGGAATGTGTCAACCATCTGACCATCGACGGCTGCTGCAGTGTTTA
Source organism: Percopsis transmontana (assembly GCA_025447815.1). Classification (NCBI taxonomy): domain Eukaryota; kingdom Metazoa; phylum Chordata; class Actinopteri; order Percopsiformes; family Percopsidae; genus Percopsis; species Percopsis transmontana. Next base: position 19,819 of record JAOEHI010053781.1, on the reverse strand, counting down.
ATCCCCGCTCACCCCACAGAGGATTGGAGTAATCAGCACACCCTCATTACAGATGTGTGCTGCCTGTTACCATGGAAACTAATTTATCTCCTTATCTGCCCTCCAGATAAGATACAGAATGTCAGCTAAAACAAGGACTAAAACAAGGCAGACAGCATTACTTTCATCACGGATGTTGAGCCTTGAAGGTCACAATTAACCCTTCCCCAAATATACAGTACGAGCCCAATTTTTACACAGGCCTGTGTATTTATACTAATACCCAGGCATTATCTATATAGCCAACACTGACATGGTGATGGGACAGTGGCAAAACCGAGCTATAGCTCTTTGCAGAGCTCAGTTTTAGTTTGTCATAAATAAAAATTGCGCTTTACACAATTTCTCCCGTTTGTTATTGTTACATTACAGCCGCTACGTTTCCTGTAGCTGGTCCAGATGACCGGTTTGGTGCTGGACTATAGACAGGACTGCGCACTCTAGTGCAGGTGTGTCTTCACACCTGTCAAAAAGACTGGAACTCGCAGAACAAGTTTTTTGGCGCGCATCAAACGAGTTGGGGGTGAAAGCACCGTTAGAGAACCTGGAACTGTTTTTGAGGTAGTTTTTATAGTCATATCTTGCAGTTGGCTTGTAATCACCGTGACATCGCAATATTGCAGCAACAGCCCTGGTCTGAGATCTCGGAAAGGTCAGCTATACTCACATGTCTTATCATCTCCAGTGGCCACTTCAGCCAGGTAGCGGTAATAGTCTCCCTTCATTTTTAGGTAGAAGACTTTACTGTCAGCTGGTGTGGCTTTGGGGATCAGGTAGTTGTCAAGCAGACCCTGCAGGTAGAATGGGTTCAGCAATGTCATCAGCAGCTAGTGTACTCTGACCTTGTTAAAATGAATGCACTCACGGTGGCAATGTGGCATTCTCAGGAGAGTAGCCTTCACATTTTACATGAATAAAAAGTTTATGCAAATTGTTCACACCTACAGAGCTGTATAGCACAATGTTCCTAAAGTCAGAGAAAACCTTGTTATACCTAGAAAGTGTACAGTCATGGTACAGTACTACCTGACACAAGGCCAACACTTGTAAAGATACACCGTACCTACTTTGAAGAACTGAATAAGGAATTCACAACAACATTTATAAACCACTGAGAACCACCCCACTTCTGCTAATGGCCTGCATAAGTGTGTAGAACATGGCTGTGATGGCATTTACATTGTTCCACCTGAAAAGATGGACATGCTGACGGAAAAACTGCCATTCCCATAACAACTTTCCTCATGACTCAAATTACACATGCATTTCTGCCAGTAATGCCAACCAGAATCCAAATAAAATATTTATAAAGGAGGTAGTCAGTATAACTGATATTTGGGAGAGAGAAAAAATCCTATAATACCATTTATTTATTCTGTTTTATGTCTGCATTAAAACCATGTTAACCATATTTGAGGGTTTCCAGGCTATCAAAAAGAAGTTAGATATTTTACACCTGTGGCCATTATTAAATGTTTTATTAAGTAAATACATTCTCTAGCTTTTCAACCATTATTTATGTTAATTTACTGGCCAAAATATTTGCCAACACCGATATATGTGATGTCCCAATATTAGCCCGCTGATATATTATTTGGCCTTTACCACATAGCCAATCATATTTTAATTGTTTGAATTGAAGAAACTGAACACAGAATGCATGCCCCGAAAAGCATCACAAGAAAAGAGTAGCAACATTGGTTGCCTAGTGTGATCACGGCTTCATGCCCAACATCGCCCAGCTCCTCACCAGCACGTCAGTGCAGATCTCCTTCAGCTCTGTCTCGATTTTTTCCCTATACTCCTTGGCCAAGGCGGCCTTCTCGCTTCCCTCCGACTTCTGCTCAATGCTAGACACCACCCTCCAGGAAGACCTCCTGGCTCCGACCACGTTCTTGTACGCCACGGAGAGCAGGTTGCGCTCCTCGTTGCTCAGCTCCGAGCCCTCCTCAGTGACGGCTTTCATGGCGGCGGCCATGTCGTCGTAGCGCTCGGCCTGTTCGGCCAGCTTGGCCTTCTGCACCAGCTCTTCTTTGTCTGTCATGGTTCTTCTACAGGTTGAGGGAGCGGGGAAGGAAGAGGAGGATACACACAGCAGGACAAGAGTAAGAGGAGAAGGACCAAAATAGATGGAGGACACAGAGGGGACAGTGGGAACAGGAATGTGGAATATAAATGGAACGGGAGAGGAAGGTATAGTGGATAATTATAGTCAGTCCATCAGGGGTGAACAGCTCCAAAAAAAACTAATTTATCATTAAAAGTTAGTAAAATGCTTGACAAACTGTCAGTATTTGCTTTGAGGGTTGATCCGTTGTTTTGTCCTATATCAGACACAAGTCGTTATCTAAAAACAATGTCGCGGACTATTATGCCTCATTACAGGCGCATAATTAAATGTGTTTACACGTTGGTCAGATCAATGAAATGACCATTAGTAACCTATACACCAACTCATTTCATAAAAAGAACATCGTCTAATAGCGGTCAAATAGATAAAGGATAATTGCATGTCCATTCTGACACCAATACAAAACAGATTGACTTATAACAAGGTCATTGTTACCCGCCTCTGCCCTGTATAATTGAGTAAAAACGAAGATGAGGAGGCGATGTGATGTTTAACCCCCACCCCACACAACCACCTTTGTTGAGACACCTGCCTACAGGGTTGACCTACCTGCCCACATAATATTTCTCGGCATAATATCCACATTGCACGGACTAAATAAGACTTATTTGACTTTGACCAAAGGGGACTAAAGTCATTTTCTGTAGTCGATGGCTATATTGTACATATAGACCAAGACGTTCGAATTATAATGACCGACTTGTTTTAAACATGAATGGACGGAATCCAGTCTCAGTGAACGCCCTTTTTCATTTCCCGGAAAACAAATTGTAAATGCTTTGTTTCTGAAAGCAGTAGCACTTGTGTATTAAACGACGGGTGATGGTATGACATATTAGCAACAACACTGTGGATCGGCGACGCGTGTTCTTTACACAAAAAATCATCAAAATAATGCTAGCTTTGCACAGTGCATTCGCGATTCCACTCAATAACCATGGAACAATGAGCGTCGGAACAAGCGGCAGCATGTACATGGGAACGCGCAAATATAAAATCAGTATTTCTAAGAATATGAACATGTAGGCCTAACCTACTCGTCGTTTACACCATTACTGATTACCGAAGGCAAACAAATGCAGCTAACCTGAGTAAAATGTTCTTGATCCCGATCCGAAATACACAGCTGATGATTTCTTTTCTGCAGCTTCTCTCTCCCGCTCTCGTCCACGGGGTTTCCCTCCAATCAAAGAAGCAACGCCAGGGACAGACCAGGACCAGTGACGTCACGGCGCTGCCAAGGCAACCGTTGATCGACGTCTATGGAAAAAAAAGAAAGCTCAACATGAATCCACATTACGTGGTGGTAAACGAAACAGCAACAACCATCCAAACATATAATAAAGACAAATATACATGTAGCCTAATCGAAACAGCAAATCCTTAATTTTACTTGGGGACAGCTCTTCTTTCATTGTCACCTCATTAATGTATTCACAATGTATAATATTTGCTTGTGTTGTTTGTAGTAGTTGTGCCGAAAGTATTTTTTATGATTTTCTTTTATTATTGACTTAATTTATTATAAATATAATCTCTATTTGTATGAAATTTCCCCAGTTATGCACCCTTATCTTCTCTAGTAAGCTGAGGAAAAATCTCCCATCGAAGTAAGCTACTAACCAGGCTCGACCCTGCTCAGTTTCTGAGATCAGACGAGTTTGGGCGTATTCAGGGTGGTATGGCCGTAAGCGATAGACAGTGTCATTCTGGGATTTTTATACTTTTTATAGTTCTCTATAAGACACCCTATAAAGACATTCAGATTACAATATATGAAAATGGGACATAATTAAGATATATAAAAATATTGTTACCTATTGTCTTTCCAAGACAATTCATGGCTTCACTATTCTATGCAATAAAGTGTGCAGGGGATGTTCACTGATAAGGTTGTAAGCTCCAGGAAATTTGTTTAAAAGGTGGTATTCTATCTGTAAAAACTAAAAAGCAGCAGGGTTTCGGTTCTGACTCATTCACGAGACATCCAAGCTTCATAAATACTTTCTCTCTAACCAAAGATTAATTTAGCTAAATATTAGGTATAATATGCAAACTATTTTTTAGTTTTGTTCAATATTATGAGATATTAAGTAGCTTTTAACACTTGTGGTCAGATATGGCACACAGGTATGACCAAAAATCTAAATTTAAAATAACAGTATCTTGACATTTTTTAAGTCAAAATGATACGACATGCATAAGAGATATTTTCAGATAAGATATACTGTATGAAAACAATTATTGGAATTCAAGATTTTTTACATCTTCATATACAGTATATCATAACCCATTAAAACATGTTTTTAAATCAATAGATGACCAAAAAGAAGGCAAATATAAAACAATGTACAATTTTATTAAAATGTTATATTACATAATTTGGACACAGATGCATCATTTTCCAAGCACAAGTTGCAAAGAAGTTCCAGGAGAAATTTATTCACAAATAAGTCAAGACTGAAACATGAAAATGGATGGCAAAATTACACATGTTAGGACCCAATATAAATAGCTATTAACTGGATGAAATATTACACCAAAATGGATACACATGCAAATGAGTGTGATATCCATGTTGGGCAGCTGATATGAAACAATATAAAACAAATTAAACCTATATTCAAAGCAAAGGAAATTAAAGGACTAGTAGTCATATTTCTTTCACAGGGATAAACCATGAATTAGGATGGAAAAAAAAAACAAAAAAAAACATTTGAGCAACAATTTGGGGGGCCCCCCCGGGGGGGGGGGGGGGGGGGGGGGGGGGGGGGGGGGGGGGGGGGGGGGGGGGGGGGGGGG